>JAABLK010000190.1:0-44646 GCA_012295415.1 Phytophthora chlamydospora | reverse complement strand
GACTGTCTCCAATCTGGGAGGCGGCGCCAGGCAGCTGACCGATGGGTTCCCGGAAATCTTCTGGGTGCCTCATCACATACAGCGCTAATGGTGTCTTGTATCGAGTATATCGATTCTGGTGGAGCATTAGACAACATGGTGCCAACATGTATCTAGCGTACAGTACATACGTCCACTGCAACCGATGTTGCGCACCAGAAAGCAGCACGGTGCGCCTGTCCGATCCGATAAGGTTTGATTCAACAACCTGAAACGAGCGCTTTTGTTTTCCTGCCTTTCCTGTGGACCTGATCGGAGCACTCGATAAAAATATACCTGGTGCTTGTAAGTATCCACTGCAATGCTGGCCAAGGCAGTGTCCGCGCCGTCATCACCGCACTGTTGCTGCAGGGATGCCGAAAAATAAATTGGTGCTGCAATTATTGCAATAGATGTGAAGCAATAATCTATTGAGCAACTTCTTTATACTCGGTCAATAATCTATTTTGTACCATCCTTGCCAATAGATAACAATGCAATAAACGGCAGCCCTGTGTTGCTGTCACTCCCCATGGAATGGGAAATTTATTCGCCTCTTGCGGCGTCGCCACCACGCATTCGCGAGAGAAGGCGTTCAACAGCGCGCTCAACCTCAACAACACGCTGCTGCAAACGCTCCGAGGACTGGGTCTTGACCACAAGCATCTCTTCGCGCTCCACCAGATCGTCTCGGCGATGGACAGAGGTGCGTGCTCAGACAGAGTAGTTTACTCTGATGCACGAGCTAAATGACCAGTGCTGCAGACAAGTCGGGAGAAATCAACATGCTGGAGTTCTTCGACTAGATCGGTTCGTGGCGCATTTATTTGTCTTGGACGCATGAAAGCACAGAAAACTTAACACTTCGAGGATTGCTGCTCCAGACTTGAAGCGTAATCGCTTTTCGGAGAAGGCGTTCTCGGTCATGGACCGGGACGGTAGCGGTGAGGTGGACTTCGTTGAGTTTGTGCTGGCTGTGTGGAACTATTGCTCGTTCAATCACGCCAGTCTCGTTCGGTTCGCTTTCGACCTTTACGACGTCGATGGCAGCGGCGAGATCGAGCATGACGAAGTTGTGCGGTGTGTCCGGGAAGACTGGGGTAGTGCCTGGGAGACCAGTCCAAGCGCCCAGAAAATAGAGAAGCTGGATAATATCATGGCAGCGACGCCAAACAACCGTCTCTCGACGAACCTGTTCCAGGAGTTTGCGGTGCGTCACCCGATGCTGCTTTTTCCTGCGTTCGAACTGCAGATGGAGATTCAGCGGAAGGTCTTGGGGAAGCGCATTTGGTCGCGTGCAACCGAGAAGCGCGGCTCAATTAACTTAGCAGCGCTGAACTGGGATCACGTGAAGGGGGTGACCTTGATCTCCAGACAAACGAGCTCAAATTTGTTGACATCGATGGAAGATGACCTCGGGAGGCAGCTCCAGTCTAAAGTTGTCGACTCTAGCGTGCATTGGTACGGACGGGGCTCAGGGTTTCGACCGTTTGAGCATCGGGCGACCGTTGTTTTGAGCGCAAACAAAAGCAACACCGATAATGCTGCTGCAGATAGTGAGGCCATAGACAACGGCATGATGAAGATGCCCGAGTTTAAACGCACAATGACGCCTGCAAAGAGGGAAATGCGACGGCAGTCCGCACCAGCCGTGCCGCGCCCAGTAGTCACGACGACGATGAGGCAATCACCCAAGGCGATGGATGCGAAGGTGATAAAGGTGGCAAGTCCAGAGCATATTTCCCAAAAAGAGCCCGCGCGTGCAGCAGGTATACCGGGCTCACTTCCGCAGGAGCGAATCGAATAGCAACATCAAATAGTACGAATGACTTACTGCATGCACTGTTCTGGATCAAGCGACAGCTTCAGGCAATTCGGCGCACTCTCATCTCGCGGGCAGGGCTGCCGTTTATTGCATTGTTATCTATTGGCAAGGATGGTACAAAATAGATTATTGACCGAGTATAAATTTGTTTTGCTAAAATAGATTATTGCTTCACATCTATTGCAATAATTGCAGCACTGATTTATTTTTCGGCATCCCTGCTCGTCGACTCGTAGACCGATAGTGAGGGCCTGCTATGGCTCGCCTTGTGCGAGCCATAGAACGTGCGGATCGCCTCTTGATCGAGCGCAGCCTGCCGGTCTCGAATGGTTTTCCGAATGGTCGACATCTTCTGCTTCAGCCGGTCCGCGTCGCTCTCCTACGAAACAGAACACGCGTTAGCACGCTCGCTTCGGTGGTCGTAATTACGAGCACCATACCCCCCCCCCCTTCTGCCAGCTCACCTGTTTCTCGATGCCGTTGATGATCGTCATGGACGCGTTCAGCAGGTTGGACGCCAGCAGCTCGAGCGCCTGCTGCGCCTGGTTGTGCGCCTCGTCCAGGTGCGCCTTGGTGACGGTCTTGCGGCTTGCGGACTCGGCTCTGCCGCTGCAGCCAAACGCCGACTCGTACAACGCCGCCACCTCCTGCATATACGCCACGCTCTTCTCAAAGCTGCTCCAGACGTCGGCCTCCTCGGCGTCAGCAGCAGCAACAGGTGATCCAGCAGCCTCCATGGTCTCCGTGGCGTTTACTGTGGGAAGTTTTTGAAAAAAAAGTTGGATTTTGGTAAAAATTGGTTTGTTTTTATTTTTTACTCCGACGCCAAAGATCGTCAAAGGGGGGCAATAAGGAAGAGAAGAGAAGCTAAGGGCGAGCCCGCACTGACTTTTTCCTCTCTAGAACCTGCGCTGGCATGAGCAGCACGCGCAGCAAGCAAACGCGGCTGCTGCGGCAGGCCAGCGTGCTGCACGAGCTGCAGGAGACGGCGGAGAAGGACTCGCTGGATGGCCGCTACGCGCGCCTGCTGAACGAGCTGGCCGCGCTCTGCGGCGACCGCAGCAACGTGCTCACGGCTGAGTCGCTGCAGTTTTTCGCCGCCAACGGCCGCGCCGAGCCCGTCAAGCTGGAGCGCGCGCCCGAGCGAGCAGAAGCCCAGCAGAAGCCTGGAGCCGCTAGTACCAAGCCCGATGACCTGCTGAGCGCCGACGCCGCGCGTCGACAGCGCGTGGAGGAGCTCACACGCTTCTTCATGGAGGCCAAGTCGGACATCGAGTTCGCACTGGGCGGCGGCCGCGACTTCCACGAGCCCAAGGACGAGATCGAGAAGGACGAGGACAAGGACGAGAGCGAGAAAGACGACGACCAGGAGGATAAGGACGACGCGGCGGATCCCACACGCCGCCTGGCCAAACTCCACGCCAAGCTTCTCAAGGACAAGCTGGACAACCGAGTGTTCAACGTGATGCTGGGCCAGATCCGAGAGCAGGACCCCGCTCTGTACGGCGCCATCTTGTGTCACCCGCTCGTGTCCGGTGTGGACCCCAAGAAGGACAAGAAGAAGAAGAAGAAACGCAAGGACAGGGAACGCAAGGACAAGCAGCCGTCGGCGACCAATATTGGCGCCGGCATGCTCACGCCGGATCTGACGGCCGACCCGCTCGCGGTCGAAGACATGAAGATGAACATTAGTCGCTTTGTGGCCAAGAGCATCGCAGAGGGATCGCTGCAGGGACTCATGCTCGCGGCGAAGCTCATGCTGGCGTTCCTGGACCAGCAGAATGAGGCCAATGCGCCGCTGCCACCGACGTTCCCGCTCGCGTCGCATCTGCGAGTGCTTCGCGGAGAGAAAGCGCCGGAATACCGGTCGAAGAAGGCAGCGATCGCAGCGACAGGAGATTCCGCGACGAAAGAAGTCACGACGCCTACAACAACGGACCAGACGATGACCGATACAAGCGCGCTCGAGCGTGCTGAGGGTGATTTTGAGGCTGATCTGCAGGGCGTCGTCCTTGAAGCTGCAGCATCCGCCGAGATGGATCTAGACTCGGACAGCGCATCGCTTGCCAAGCTCCGCGCGCGACTGAGTCGATTCGGCGAGGATGGAGATGACGGTGATGAGGATGAAGACGATGATGAGGACCGTGGAGAAGGTGAGGACAGCCTTGGTGGGGAAGGAGTCGATGAAGATGCGTTGATGGCGCGTGCAATTGCTTTGTCACTCTCCCCCGAGGTGAATTTGCGGGATCAAAATGCATCCGGTGATGCGCCTTCAAGCCCCAGGAGCGAGAGCAAACCAGACGGAGCGGCAGCAGATGATGAAAGCGAGTCGCCTGTCGTGAAAACGCGACCGCCAAAGTTTTCGGCTGAGGAGCTGCTGGAACTTGGTCCGTTTACGCTGCCTGGAGAATCAGTTGCTGATGTGGACGGGGCAACCGTTGTGATGGCGTTGATTGTCCAGATGACCAAAGTATGCATGGAGTACCTGAAGTCGTGCCAGAAAGGCGTGCTTCCGAACAAGTCTCCTGTTCAGCCACACCCGTTGACCTTCATGCTCTTGAATTCTTTGCTGAGGGACCTGCACTCTTCAGTCACTCCGCACTCTCGGTGGGCTGAAGACCCCAGTTGGGTTGCGAAATGGCGATTGTTTTCGTCATGCTCGATACTTTCACTGTTTCGAGTGCTAGAAGTGCACTTCTTCCACGTCGAAGTGATGGGGATTGCACCGGGGTCTGTCGGCCTAGGCCAGATTCCCAAGCTGAGCTCTCAACAAAACGAAAGCGGCAGTGAGGGTGGCAACCCCTTGCTGGAGAGTTTGAAGTCACTAGTCCTGAACTATATGGCACTTGATACTCCTCACCAAGTTGATGCTGGACACGACGTCATCGGAGCTATTATTTTTTCAAGCCCAGCGTGTAGCTCACCTGTGGACGTACAAAATGCTGCAGAGTATTACTTCGCGCGGATTCGTGAGCAAGCAGCGGCGGCGTGGATACGAGCTTTCACTATCTTCTACGACGCGCAAAAAGAGCGACACATAATACTGGCAACGAAGCTCGCTGAGTGTCTTAAGCTCGCCAGAACTGGCGAACAAAATGTGGAGTGGAAGTTTCACCAACTGGAAATTTTGTGCGCGCGATTGGCTTTGCCGGATATGGCGCAACGTTTTGTTCCCACCTGCGTAGACGTTGTTGACCACGACAACAAAGCTGAGCGTGGACAGAAGAATCAAAGTGGAAGTGACTCAAGCGTGAATCCAATTGATGACGGTGCTCTTCAGAATGCGGCATCCAAGACTGGAAAAATCAAAGCGAAGTGGAGCCCCGCCGTTATTCGTGCTTCGCTGGACACTGGATCGTTGAGTGCGCGATGCCTGTATGACTACATATCGGGTCACGGACCGCCTGGTCTTCTGGACGCGATAATGGAGGTTCCTGGCGGTGGTCCTAGCGACGAAGCACTAAACGCCGATACCCTGGCAAATGCGTACGAGGAAATGTGGGATATGGGACGCAAGCAGAAGGCGGAGGCATTGGAATGCATCAATCGCTTACCCAATCTTCTTGACTTGATTCGTGAAAGCATTCTATCGTCGGGATGGCATGATTTCTCTTTCAAGGATAGCTACGAATTGGTGCACGCACCATTGCTGCCACTTCTTGAGAAGGATAGTGATTCTTCGCCATCGCCAGCTCTCAACGCCCGAATTGTGCTGTTGCGATCACTGCAAGACTTAATGATCCAACGGTTGGGAGGCTCTCGTGGTGATGAACCTCCTGCATTAGAGTTTGATTCGTCGCGGTGCGCCGAAACGATGACACTTTCTGATGGGAACAGGACTGCGAAGCAGTATACGGCAAAACAGTGGGGAATGGTGATGGCTACGACGGGCTGTCCTCCCAACACTGGCATTCACGAGTGGGGTGTTCGCCTGGACCGTTGCGAGAAGGGGCACATTTTCCTTGGCGTGTGTACCCGAGATGCATCTGTAGCAACTTACGTTGGTGGTGACCGGCAGGGGTGGGGGCTGATTGGAACACGAGCTCTCTGGCATGCGCGCAGCAAAGTTCGCGGCGATTACGGTGACGGCTTTACTACAGGAAGTGTTGTTCGGGTTCGGCTGAACACGGATAGTGGAGCGCTTTCGTTTGGTGTTGGGGATAGCGATTGGGGTATCGCGTTCGACGGCTTAACGCAGCATGGAACGTTATACCCAGCGATTGGTCTGTATCAGCGAGATGACCAAGTGACAATTCTGCCGGTCCAGCCAACCGTGGATGCGAGCTTTGGTTCATCACAGAGTGGCGATGTGCTGGAACCCAAGGGCGTTGTGATTCCTGCTGTTCTCAAGCCCTTCCTGCATCACTCGGGGGCTCTTTTGGAGTCCTGCTGCTCTTTCTTATCAAGCCCATCGCTGAATGATCTGAGCATTGCATCAGAACAGCAACCGGGGTTGACTGCAGTACAAAAACTGGAGCGTGCTCGTGAGTACGAACGGTTGGTATCTTCGTATCCACTGCTATTTTCTATGGTGACTCCGTTAATCAGCTCCCTAAGTTTGATACGGAGTTACCATGGATTGGCTTCGACACTGGCAATGACGTTTGTACCTTGGTGTATTCGTGCAATGCAATGCATTGAACGTGTCAACCAAACACTTCGAGCACTAGCACCGTCAGGAGAAGACGCCGACGATGTTTCACCGGGAAATCTCGTCCTAAGTGTAGCTGGTGAATGGGAGCTGAAGAGTATGGCTGCTGGGAACATTCCGGCCCAGCAGTATCACCTAACGCTCTCTCAAGGAAAAGATGGGTCAATGCAGGGGCGCAGCAGCGGCTCGTTTACAACTGTGACACTGAACGGTTTTGCTCGGGGAACCAAGGTTTCGTTCGTGGAAACTTGGCGTCAAGGAGGCACCTGCTTGGTTGAGGGACGCCTCCGTGCTGATGGGGCCCTTTTTACGGGCAGCTATGAGGACACCAAGAGTCATACAAGTGGCTGCATTGTGGGTAACAAGATCTCGCAAGAGACCAAGGACACCGATGGGCGTCAGCTGGTGAGCAACCAGCTTGTCATCTTGGAAATGGTCCTTGCCAACTTGATTGGTTATTTCGGCCACGCTTTGACCAGTCTAGAATCTGACGATCTCCTCATTGACAACGTGGCAACAAGTGCGCCCACTCTGAAAGACGTCACCAATAGTGACGACAGTGAAAACGACGACAGTGATATGTCCAAGCTATCATCGTCGGAAGTTTCGATTGATGATTACGACGAGTGGGTGAGCAGCAGTTTGCTTGAGGGGGGATTGCCCCTGGACACTGTGCAGACACATCTTAAAAGCGTGCTCGAGCGAGCATCGGAAATTTCGGGCGTTGGTGCTGCCGCTGCAGCTGGCTCTCTACCGTTGCTCACAGAAGCTACCAAGACCTGGATGCAGTTTGTATTGCCGAAGACCCTTTCAACTCCGCTTCCTAATGTCGACAGTACGCCTGTAGCTGGAGCACGTGTCAGCAATCCATTCTTGAAAGACCTCATCGAGAACCGCGGTGAAGCAGCCGCGTTGGATCGATGGGTATCCAAACACGTCGGTGAGTCGCCCTTTGTGCGACTCGGTGGTGAGCCCATGAAGGCCACCCGACGCACTGTTTGTGCTGCCATGATATGGCACAGTGGGTTTTTGAGCTCCATCAAGAAACACATCGACAATGCACAGGGCAACTTTGCAGAAAGTGACGTTCGACCACATGATAATCTGATGCACATCTGGCGAGCTGCTCAGAGAGTTATTGAATGGGCGATTCGAGCGAAGAACTCGATGGGCTCTTCATACACTGTAGTGGCCGGCCTGGTGATCCGGAAAGCTCAATTTTTACTCGAGATTGAGCCTAGCGCGAAAGCATTAGCGGCGGCCGAAGCTGTATTTGCCCTGACGACAGTGGATAGCGGTGCTCAGAGAATAGCCTTGAAGTCCGCCGTTTACGAGTGTGCTGAGCGCATTTACAGTGATGTGCTGGTACAAGTCGCTCGCTTCGTGGAAGCTCCAATTCGTGTGTCGACGCTGCAGTCAAGAATGTTAGGCAATTGCACTGCGGCGTTCCTGCGAACCATTGGCATGCTATCATTCCGAAATTTTGTCGGAGACTCCGGTAACAACCATCGTGGAGTGCTGACTGCGGAACGCCATGAAGTGATTCAGTCGTCGTTCGCTCTGTCTAGTGCACTGCAGTGGCTGTCACCAACGCTCGCTGAGATCAAGGCCAACGGTAGCCGGGGATCGGCGCTGGGCAAGGATTTTGGAGACTTCGGTGCAAATGTGGTGCCTGCCGCTTCTTCATCGAGCCCCGAGAACACTACTGAGTCGTCTCACTACCTGAGCGGGCTTGGCGGCTGCGGGAAGCATCTTAAGAACGATCTCAGGGATGCATTTGAGGCCTTGTACGGGTATCTCAGTGCGTCGTTATCTAGGGCTACGTGGGCCCACGATGCTGATCTGCAGTTGGTAATTCTGCTTGCCTGGGGGATCATCATTCAGCCAGACGACCATTCGTTCTTATCGCGTGTCGGCATCTTTCGAGTGCTGCAGACTGTTCTGGATGAGGCACGTGGGTCCTCTGATGCTACCTTAGTAGAGGGTCCGACTGTCTCATCTAGAAACTCTCTCGATGATGCGGTCTTGATTGCGGAGAATAAAAAGAAGATCGTGCAGGCTGCGCTTAAAGTGGTGCATCTGCTAGCCGCGCAGGTTGCTCATGCCAGCGACACAGCTGATGGACTACTTAGCGCATCAGACCTTCCGTCAACTCCAGGCCTCAGTTTGGGCTCCATTCCGTTGTTGCGGAAACCCTCCGGCCCCGAAACGCTCGGAAAATCCGTGTTCCACATGCTGTATACCGAGCTGAAAAACTCACTGGAAGAAATGCGTCAAAATCGGGGGAACGTGGCTGTGGATGCTCCGTCAACGGCGTTTGTGGCTGATCCTACCCAGTCTGGCGATCCTAGTACTGCTGGGTCGGAGACAGACTTCGGGGTTGGCCTCGATGACGCGCAGGAGTATTGCTACCAGATCTGCTCGCTGCTATATTCAGTGAGTGGTTCTCCTGTCTGCAGGTCGCATTTGTCTTCTTCCCGGTGGCTGCGTCTACTGCTTGCCCTTGTCGACGTCAACTCATCTCAGATCCAGCGACGTATCCTGAAGTTGCTTCGTCGGCTTCTGCCGTCCCTCGACCCGTCCTCTATTCGAGTTCGATACGACGAGATCGACAGCTTCGACATGGACAGTGACGACGAATACGACGCTGATGGACAAGAAGAGCCGGATCATGCATCCACCCTGATTAATTTCTTCATGGGAATTGTGGGGATGAACAACCCTCCAAGCGTCGCTGAGGTTATACTTCGCCGACTTGCTACTACCAACGCCCCTGGAAATGCTGAAGATCAGAACCTGGTGACGGAGTCTGGTTTCAATGCGGGGGGCCTCGCTGCTGAAGTTGTGTTGCTTCTTCGTTCTTTATACGAGTCGGATAAGTGGGCGGAGTATTTGAACCGTGCAATTGCTGAGGCACTCTCTTCGATTCCGCTTGCTTGTGTCACAGAGCAAGAAGGAGTCGTAGCAGAAACCGCCGACTCCGATGTGGAAATGGAAGATATGTCGAAGGAGACTCCCTCTCTTGAAAGCTGGACGACACAAACGGCAAGTTATGTCAAGGCGTTGTCGGCTCTCTGCGTATTGGACGGCCACATTGAAGGTCTTCATGTTGGCGGAACAGTCAAGATTATGCCCCGCTCTGGATCATCCTTGCAGGAGATAGCCTTCCGAGGTGCACGAGGTGTGATTGTTGCGTATGAGCCGGAAAAGTCAGCAGCTGAAGTCTTGTTGCGGGGAAGCCGCTCAGACGAGACCAGTGACCAACAGCAATCCTTGGTACCGAGTCGGTCCATACCGACTCGACCAGTTCGAGTTCCTATCGATGATTTGTTTGCTGTCCCAGAAGTTGAGTTACCAAACAACGCATTTTCAGATGCGGTGCTGAAGTCGCTACTCGTTGAGCGGTTCCCGTATTTTTTGGCAGAAGTTAAGAAGAGTCTGGTGGAGGTTGACGTTGTGGATGCGCTTAACGCTGACGGGGATGGTGGAAACGACGGAGACAGCGAAGATGACGATGACATGTCCAATGATGGTTCTTCGTCTCCATTGGCGATGGATAGTGAAATGCCTATGAACAGTGGCACAGGCGTTGATGAGTCTGACTCGGACGCATTATCTCCTCGCAACCAACAAAGTGGAGATGAGTTCGCATCGCCGACAGAACCCACTGACGTTATGGCAGAGATGGAGAAGGAATCACGACTTTATCGAATGCTCCTCTGTCAGCATGGCCTTCGTGCTTCTGCAACGCTGCTGAAGAATGACTACTGTGCTGCGACATTTATCCGTGGTGTTGGCCCGAGTGGTCTGAAGGAGTTGCTTGCTGTTGCCATCTCCGAGACACCAACAACTGCAGGAGTCGGAGATATTTCATCGCTGGAAGAAAACTGGTTGATGTTGTGGTCCCGCTGGTACGCGATGAGAAGTGCCACCGCAGCCCCCTCACCCCCCGCAGACGTTAACGAAGGAAAAGACAAAGCAAGTGACGATGTGGAAGCGGAAAATGCGTCACCAGGTCCAATGGTCCAACAAATGATGGAGATGGGGTTTCCGAAAGAATGGTGCGATGTCGCGTTGGCTCGTTGTTCTCAAAATGTGGAAGCTGCAATCAATTTCTGCTTCGAACACAGCAGCGATATGGAACGTCTCGTTGCAGAATACCGGTCTAGCCGAGCATCCGGTGGAGAAGGCAGCGCAAAGTCCGCGAGAAAAGACGATTTTGAAGCAATCAGTCCGCTGTTGGAGCAATTGTCCGAGATGGGATTTCCTTTCAACTGGTGCAAAAAGGCACTTGCTGCGAATAGAAACAATGTGGATGCGGCTTTGACATGGATTCTATCTAATGGCGAGGCTTTGGAAGCGGAAGACCGGCGAGAAGAAGAAGCCAAATTACGATCGTCGGGTGGAGGAGAGACCGCGGATACAAATGTTCCAAGTACAATTCCTGAAGGCGAAGATGCTGTCCTGATGCCCAACCCCCTCCGTGCTGTAAGTGGTCAAGCTTGTATTGGAGAGCACGACTCGATGGTAGAAGGTCTGGTAGGTGGCGGTTTCGCAAGTGTTGGTGCACCGGACTGTCTTGTTTCAAGCGGACGGTGGTACTATGAAGCCACATTGCACACGAATGGCTGCATTCAAATTGGCTGGGCTGATGTGGCCTTTTGTGGCGCAGCCGATCGCGGAGATGGAGTAGGAGATGGTGCACACTCCTGGGCGTATGATGGGTGGAGACAGCAACGATGGCATGGACGCTCATCGCCGTGGGGGTCCAAGTGGAAACAAGGTGACGTTGTTGGCTGCGGCATCGACGCAGATGCAGGTACCATCATATTCAGCTTGAACGGCAAGATGCGGTCTGCAAACATGGGCGTTGCTTTCCGGGCGGTTGACTTTGCCCGAGGGGTATACCCGTGTGCTAGCTTCAATCGGAGAGAGCGCCTACAATTTAATCTCGGTGGCTCTCCATTCAAGTACCCGCCTCCGCCAGGTTTTCAACCGATTTTGAACGTGCTGAGCGACACGTCCGACCTAAGTTCAGTACCGAAAGGTTTCGACGTGATTGGGTCTCGAGAGGATTGCCTGGAGGAAAGTACGGGTGAAGAGAACTACTCGAATGACACGAGATACTTCGCACGGGACATGCATCCCTCGATGCTCAGGAGCTCAGGTCACAGCCGCAGTAGCGGCTTTGCCTCTGGTTCTGGCGTGACCAAGGCGGATGCGATGGCTGAAATTAAGGCACTCCCTGACAATCGAGTGTACGTTGAGCTACTCGTGGTCACTCGATCACTTGCAATCTTGCAGGCCAGACGCGCACTGTTAACGTTACTCGCGAAATGGCCTACAACGGTCGTGGGGCCATTCTCAGTGACTGCATTCTTATCCAATGGTGATACGCTACGCGCTGCCGCGGAAAGTGAAGACGCGACGAGGTTTATCGACTTCATCAAGCTCATTGCGAGTTTGAGTGCTCTTCACGTTTCCAATGCACTACCCAGCGCATCTTTGACGTTGCCGGACGGCGATGCACTCCATCTGCTGGATTGCGGTGCTACCGGTCGATATGCGCTGGGTTTGCTGTCTGGTGTTGTGCAATCAGCGTTGAACAGTGCTCTCTCGACACTCACGTCAGACACGTATGATCAGAACTCACTTGTGGCGACAATTCTTTCGTGCATTTCTTCGGAGGTTAAGAGGGCTTCCCAGCGCCAGTACGCCCGCATCCCGTGGAACTCATCGGAAGCCGCGATTACTGCAACTCTTTTGCAGATCACAGCTGAAGCGGGCCAAACGTGGTCTGACAAAGAAGTGCTCAACCACCCCAACCTCTTCCTTGCTGAGTGGATCAGTGGATTGCTGCTGGAATCACTGGAAAAACACAAGGAGAGGATTTCATCACCCGCGCATGATCAGATCCGGCAACATTTACTGCAAGCTTGGATGTCGTCGCTGAAATCCCCGAGTATGTGCGTCAAGGAACGAGGGGCGAATATCCTTGCAGGGATCCTGCAGGATATTTTGCCCAAGGCGCATGGGATTTCTGATGAAAATGATGTTGGAGCAATTGATGGTCAAGTCAAGACGCGATTGAAAATGGCTCTAGATTCGCTCCCGTTGCAGCGCCTTGTCGATCTGTCGCAAGATCGCATTCTCCGCGAGTATCCAAATGTGCCGGTTTGCTCGAAGTACGTTCAAAGCATTGTCGAACTGGTCTCTGCTGCTGGCTTGGTGATGAGCGCGTTGGGGCAATCGACGGATAAACTTTTCGAAAGCAGCTCGTCTGAGCAATTGTGCGCGTGCAAGCGAATCGAAGCTGACTTTGAGCCAATTGATCAAAAGGAGTACGAGGAAGTGATGGTTGCGAGAAAGATTCTGCAGGCTCAGCAGGCCGTAGAGGAAGCCTTAAAGGAGGAAAAGCTAGCCGCCGAGCGTGCAGCGACTGCGGAAGCTGGAGCTGAGAGAGACTCGTCCTCGAGTTTGGGCGACTCAAACGCAACTGCCAGCAACGGCGATGCCACAAATCAAGATGCTGAGGAAGCAGCCAGCCCTGCTAGAAGTACCGGCGTCACGAATATGGAGGTCGACAACAGTGATTCCGAGGAGGCTCCAGACATTACGCTTTCTGCGATTGCCAACATGGTGACGGAAGACAGCGATGCGATGTCTGTCAGCGCTACTATCCCTGGTGACCGCCTGACCATTAAGGGACCAGGGCGCAGGACCAAACTGCCCATGCCCGAGCTGATTCAGGAGAAGGCCGAACCTCCGTTCGAGTTTCGACTACCGGAGGAAGAACCGGTGTTCGACACGTCAATGCTGAACTTGGCCGAAATTGACGTGCTGGAGGCCGCAAAGCGTGGCATCATGGGCGAGGAACCCAGAGGCTGGAAACATGGCAACGACGTGGGGGTGCTTGCCGATTCTCACACGCAGCTCTGGAGTGGAATGCTGACGCAATTCAGACTACGCCAGAAGCAAGAAGAAAGCAACCAGCCGGAACTGAAGGTTGGATGCAAGGTCATTCGCGGTCCAAACTGGAAATGGCGCGACCAAGACGGAGGCGAAGGCAGCGTGGGTGTTGTTGAGGGCGTGTCTCCTTGGAGTGGCGTGGACGGTGAGGGCATGTCGGTGCGCTGGCCAAACGACTCGCTATACACCTATCGATGGGGTGCAGATGGCAATTTTGATCTAATTCACGTGGAAGTGGATGAGGATGGCAATATCACGCATCAGCACCCTACTCCGAAGGCAAAGCAAGAAGAGGAAGGCTCGTTTGGGTCGGAGCTGCACGTCGGTGTACTGCTTTACATCTTTGATTCGGATGAAAATGACTCGAACGCAGTCGATTCGGGAGCTAAGAAGGTGGCAGGTCTGGTGGAGTGGCCCGACTATAGCGCTGCTGTCCGTGTTGTTGGTCTTCGATATCCGGATGGATCACTTTGCATTCAAGAGTTGCAACTAACACGAGGCAACCCCGATATGGGCTGGACGCTTCGTTTCGGCTCGGAAAAATGGCAGCCGGGGACGAAGTATATGCTCCGACCGACGAACGCACAAGACGTACCCTCTGGCGGCGGTGAAACATCGAAGGTTGACACTCTTCGTGGTGAGTATTCCCACACGGGTGTGAAGGACGGTGAGCGCGTTGAGATCCGCGGTGAGCTTCAAGTGTCGACGAAGTACTTGTTCACGATGGACCAGTATAATCACTTCTCAACGCTTGGCATTTCGTCCGACGGCTTGTCAGTAACGTGCCACAGTGGGGAGTCGCGCAATCTGGCGCTAGGCACGGTGGGATTCACTACTGGTGTGCACTACTGGGAGGTTCACGTCGAGCAAGCCGAATTTGGCAGCGTGTTCATCGGAGTTTGTGAAAAGGCTGGCCCGCCTGGATCCCAGGCAGCGCTGTCGAGCCGCTTGAACAGGTGGCATGGCTGGGGATTCGTGAACTTCCGGGCAACGTACCACAACAGCACTGAACGGATCTACGGTGACCATTTCAATGCGAGCGATACCATTGGCGTGCGCCTCGACATGGAGCAGGGCAAGCTCTCGTTCTTCATGGACGGTATCAAATTCGGCGAGCACATCGTGTCCGACTTGGGCGTTGCATTCGAGAACATGAAGGGGGAACGCAACTCGCGTACGCTGTACCCTTGCATCGGCATGCGCAAGGGCGGCGATCGCGTCACTCTCAACCAGAAGTGGGTTTCGATGCCTGGTGTCTCTCCGCGACAGATTCTGTCGGACGTAGTTGATGTGAGCAAGGCATTGCATTCATGGTACGTGTCAATTCAGCAGAGAAAAGCTGCAGCTCTCACTGCAGCACCAGTCGCTGTAGACTCCAGAGTGAAGCTACCTGAAACGTTGCTTCGGGAAAGTTGGTTGGAATGGAAGCGCTGGAGTGACAACCACTGGCAGCGGTGTCATGTGCGCCCACGTGGGATTTCTGTGGACTTCGACACGTCGCCTGCGTCCTGCATCAGTGTCAGCAACGCCGCAGGCTTAGGAGCTCCATTCCTGGCGGGTGACCGCGTTCGAATGTGTTCCAAGTGTGGACAAGAACTAAACCAACCTGAGGAGGCTGTCGTATTGGGCGTATACCGCGGATTCCTGTGGTACCGCACCGAAACGCAAGGCAACGAAGGAGCCGACGAAGGTCGTGCTTGGGCCTGGTATTGGTCTCCAAGCGAGCTCCCCGAGCTCATCTTGATTCGACGAGGCGGCAAGGACATGACGCTTATTGAGAACAGCGCGATGGACATGTCCGACTACGAAAACACACCTGAGTACGGTCCATTCAAGCCATGTTCTGCTTTGGAAGAGCGCGCAAGGACCGACTTCGATGCTTTCGTTGAGCTGTCTACGGAGGCACATTCGACCACATCAGATATGCAGTTAGTGGAGCGACTCAACGCGTACTGCGCAGCGATTGGGCTGGACGTGACAAATGTGAGCATTGCGGATATAGTTACCCCCGCTGAGATGGAAGCAGGGGCGAGCGGACCGTCCGGGCGCTCGCGTACACGTTCGCTGGTCGTCGATGACTATTTCACGTCTCCTGCACTGAAAACCATCACTGGTCCCGAGTTGCGCGCACGCACTGCCGTGCTGCGAGTGCTAAACAGCAAGGTTCTCCGCGTGCTTCCTGTCATTGCGATCCAGCCCGACGATGGGAGCAGTACCCAGCCGATCGAAGTGGCGGGGGGCAGTGGAAGTGGCAGTTCGTCGACCAAGCGTTCAATTAAGTTTTTGTCGACGAGCTTAAAGCTGCGTTCGCTACGGCGGTTGATCTTCACCAGCACAAAACGCACGTTTTGGGACGACGTGCTACGTTCTACGACAACCAGCACGCCCCTGCCGTCAGATGAGTACGAGGATCCGCGTGAGATTCGCGTTATCCGCATCAACCGTATTCAGGCGCAGGCCTCGAAGCTGAGTTTGCTGTCGCAACCGGGTGATCGCCTACGCCGTTCGGTGTTCGGCCAGCTTTACCGTGAGATGCGCGCGTGGAGCGACAGCTTTTTCCGTCGTGCGTACTGTGGAAAGGGCCACGGTGGCCAGCGGCGTGCCTTCAAGGTCAAGTTCTTGGGTGAGGGTGTGAATGACTACGGCGGACCGTATCGGGCGGTCTTCGAGCAGATCGTTGACGAGCTGCAGATGGACAACGTGGAGCTGGCGAAGGGCGAGCAGGGATTGCTGCCACTGCTGATCCCGTGTCCCAACCGCCGTAGCGGCACCGGCAGCAACCAGGACAAGTTCTTGCTGAATCCGTCGTGTGGCACCGCTTTGCTGGCCAACGGGCCGATGGCTCTCGATCTTCACCGCTTCTTAGGTAAACTCATTGGTACTGCTGTGCGCCACGGACTGCAGATGGGGTTGGATCTTCCTGCGCTTGTGTGGCGGCCGTTGTCCGGCCTTGAGGTCAGCAGAGCGCACCTCGAGAGCGTTGATGTCGCGACAGCTAACAACTTGAGCCGCGTGGAGGAGCTCAGGACGGATTCCGAGACAGCGGCAGAGGAGACGGACGAGGTGCTTGGCTACTTGACCCTCTCGACTACGCTGAGTGATGGTGCTGAGGTTCCGTTGGTTCCGCAAGGCGAGAAGATGGCGGTGACGCTGGAAAACCGTGAGCTGTACGTGCAGCTCGTGGAGAAGACGCGGCTCACGGAGAGCAGCCAACAGCTGGCTGCTTTGAAGGACGGCTTGGCCTCTGTCCTGCCCATGGAGCTAGCGCCGCTGTTCACGCCGAGAGAGCTCGAGGTGCTGATCTGCGGTCGCCGCGAAGTGGACGTAGATCTGCTGCGGCAGTGCACGGAGTACAGCGAAGGCGCCGACGAGTCCATGCCGCATGTGCAGCACTTCTGGGAGGTGCTGCGCGAGATGACAAGTGAGGAGAGAACGTCCTTCTTGCGCTTCGTGTGGGCTCGCAGTCGCATGCCCAATAGCGCCAAGGACTTCCCCATGAACTTCAAGCTGCAGGCCGCGCACGACCCGGGCGCTGTCAACCAGCCGGACCTGTACCTGCCACACGCGCAGACGTGTTTCTTCGCGCTGCGGCTCCCATCCTACACGAGCAAGGAGGTGCTGCGCGCTAAACTGCTGTACGCCATCCAGAACTCGCCCAACATGGACGCCGACGTGAGGCTGCACAACGCCGAGGGTTGGGCCGATGCCTAAGCAGCTCGGTGCAGCGCTAACCGCGTTTAACTGCATAGCTCCCTGCATGTTTTCATAATTGATTTCTCGATGAATCAGCATTGTGTTGTCTTCCTCTTGCTTTGAACAGGTCGAGTGACCAAGTTCTCCGACTACACAAGCTGATACGTTTTCAATTCTCATCATTTGAGTTGTGTAAGGCCAGATACAGTGAAGCCAATTGTCTTCACAAGATGCATGAAGTATAAGAGAAGATCGGCCGAGGCGCCGTCGAGACCACGCGAGAGCAGGGTGGCCAAGTCCGTGCGCCTTCAAGACAACGAATTTAAGCGAGAAGAAAGTGTACCGCGCAAAGACACAAGGCCTAGAAGTAGGGCGTGCTACTTTGCACTCTCCAACCCGGAATGCCATCATACCCCTTCAACTTGTGTGTTCGTCGTATTCGACCTCGGATGGACGCGCTCGTGCGAGTGACCCTTGTACAACAAAATGATGATTCTGCTCTACGAAGACGACACAGTCTTCGCCTCCGCAGGCAGCGCAAACCTGACGCAAGCTGGGTGGAGCAAGAACGACGAGTTCGTGGTCGGTCGGGGAAGGCGGGAAATTGTTTTGTGTGTTTGGATTTATGTCTGTTCTCCCTGCTATGGTGTTTTATTTGTTGCTGCATCCGTCAAAGCTCTGACGCTGTTTGAGTGGCTCTAGGATCGTACTGTGCCTACAAGACCGGAGGATCTGATACCCTCAAAGGCGAACAGGTTCAGCAGTGAACTTACTAACGGCGGCGTTGAGCGTGGACACTCGGAACTTTCACGTGGAGCTAGATCGTGTTCGGATATAGGCTTGAAATGGAAAAATGCCAGGCAATACCGGAAGGCACGTGCAAGTCTTGATGGAGCCGATAGAGCTGAACGCGGCGCCCAGCACAACACCCGACACGTCAATCCTCCACTCACGGGACCTGCAGCTCGCAAGCGCGCAAGAGAGATCTTGAATGCTGCGGTTGAAGCGGCATAACTTCGCTTTCGTGGACATGACGGCCTTCATGGAGACCCTGGACACACCGCTTGAAGGATGAGGTACCTCAGCTCATTGGGATGTCGACTGGAACGGGTGAACAGCACTCGCGCTGCGGGCGAACTGTTGGAAGGAGCCATGCGACGGAGGCGTCTGAAAACTGAGGTGTCATTGGCTGGCTGTCTTCAAGGAGGTCGTGCACTAGGCAGAACCCGAGGCGGCATCCGAGGTGTCTGCTACCCTGGAGGCCCTGCTATTTAATCCCTGAAGGTATGGAAATCACTGTTTCTGCACGCCGCCGTCCAGGCTGCCGTCAATCATGCTGAGGTGGCACGGAGACAGCAGCATCGACGACGAGGCCGACGCCGTTCGCGAGACAGTCGTGGCGTTGCGGCCCAGCAGCAGACGCACGCTGTCCAGGAAGAGCTCCGCGGCGTTGCTGCTGACTCTTCTGGCGCTGCACGCCGCAGCGCTTTACCTGTTCACCACGGGCTTCTTCCTCACGCGCTTCGAGGTGCCGGACCTCAGCAGCTGCCAGGCCTCTCCGTCGGATGCTCCAACGCACCTCCGTGGGGGCCGCGACTCCGCGTCCAACTCGGTCGCCGACGACTGCTGGATGCCCCGCCGCTTCCGCCGCGTCGTCTTCGTGGTGATCGACGCGCTACGCTTCGACTTCGCAGCCTCTGACGCAACCACCCAGCGCTCCACTTTCTACAGCGACCGACTGCCGGTGCTCAATGATACGCTGAGTAGGGAACCGGAGCATGCGCTGCTGCTCAAGTTCGTGGCCGACCCGCCCACGATGACCATGCAGAGACTCAAGGGGCTGACGACCGGGTCCCTCCCGACTTTTCTGGATATCAAGGACAACATGGCCGCCAGCAGCCAGATCGTGGAGGACAATTTGTTGCGGCAGCTGCGAGCTCAAGAGCGAGGAGTGGTGTTCATGGGCGACGACACGTGGGACGCGCTGTATGCGCGCGAGTTCACGAGGAAGTTCGCGTTCGACTCGTTTAACGTCAAGGATCTGCACTCGGTGGATCGCGGCGTGACGGCGCATTTGTTTCCAGAGCTGCACAAGCCGGACTGGGACCTGCTGATCGCCCATTTTCTGGGCGTGGACCATGTTGGCCACACGCACGGACCGAGCTCCGTCTTCATGGCGGAAAAGCTGGATGAGATGAATGGGATCTTGAAGGACCTGCTGCAGGAGTTGAGCGACATGCCCGACGGAGATGACGTCCTGCTAGCGGTGCTGGGGGACCATGGCATGTCGCCGGATGGGAACCACGGTGGCGCCAGTGATGAAGAAACGGGTGCCGCGCTGTTCCTCTATAGTAAGGCGTCGCTTGTTGCGACGGGAGGATCGAGCGAGGATGAGGACACCACGGAGCTGCGGAAATACGCAGAGAGGATACGTGAAAGCTCTCGTGAGGTGCCGCAAGTCGACCTTGTTCCCACGTTGGCACTGCTGAGCGGGTTGCCCATTCCGTTCGGCAATCTCGGAAGTGTCATCCCGTCCTTGTTTTTCATGCCACCATCTCGAAGCGGAGAACACAGTGCCTTGACCGCATTCCAGACGTTGAACCGAGCGCTGCGTTTGAATCTCGATCAGGTGCGACGTTATCTCTTCCGGTATTCCTCTGCATCCAAGTTACCGGAGCGAGCGTACGATCAACTTGAAAAGCTTTTCGTTGACATCCAGCATGTTGAAGAGCAGCTCAAGCGAGTGGAAGGAGACGACGAGACGCCCGCTTACTCGAAGGCAGACGTTCCGTTGTTGCTGCGCCTCCATGAAGACCTAGCAAAGCAGCAGCAAAACTACCTGCGTGAAGCTCTGTCGCTGGGGCGTTCCATTTGGACGCAGTTTGATCTGTGCAGCATGGGTTGGGGGATGATGCTCCTTACGTGGGCCTTCGTCGTCGGAGCTGCATTCATTAGAACTGCGGGTTCCTCGAGCGAGTCATGGCACCCTCAACTGGGTGCAATCGCTTCAGTGGGAGGCTTGTTTTTCGCCGTCCCAGCAAGCATTTACCTGCCTCTCCTCCCAGCGGCATCGCTTTCGCGAGCTCTGGTAGCTGCTTCCTGCACCGGGCTGATTGATATGAGTCGGTTCGTCAAATGCAAGGACAGCAAGGGCTCAGCAATGAGTATCAGGAGATGGTTGTCCTCCACTTCAGCAGTGGGGGTGGTCTCTACCGTCATTGTCGTGCTCCACGCACTAGCCCTCCTCTCGAACAGCTACATCGTGGCTGAGAGCAACGTGATGCAGTTCCTGTCGGCAAGCACCGGGTTCTTTCTGCTCGCTAGTGCGCAGCGCTTGAAAGTCAATCGACGCTCCGCCACGGCTGCTGCACTAACGTTCGTTCTGGCGACGCGAGTGAGCAGTGCTCTGGAACCGCCCAATATTATCAAGGCGACTACGACACTGTGGCAAACTTTTCTACCGCTGGCAGCGATCGCAGTGCTCGCGGTTGGTTCTTCCGTGAAAATGATGACTTACACTGGACAGCAGTTGACGCTATCGGGCCGATTCATGCTGGTGTCGTCCGTGGTGAGCTGCGGCCTGTGCGCAATTTTCTGGGCCGCGTCTCCGATTGAGGTGACATTGTGGCGTCTCTGGCTACCGCGTTTCGTGTATTTGATCTTCCTGGGGACGCTAGGTTACCTTCTCGTGCGCCGAGTACGAAGGGATGTCGCTGGTGCAAGCGACCATCTCCTGTTGCTCTGGCAACTGGTTCCCGTGTTTATGCTGGTTTTGGGACCAACCTCCCCACTGTCGGTGCTGTGCCTGGTCGTACAGTTTCTAAGCTTTGCGTTCGTGGTGACATGCAGACGATCCATCGCACTTGAAGATAACACGTCGTGGGTCTTGCTCTGGGCATCGTGCTCATACCAAGCGTTCTTTACAACGGGCCACGCGAACACTTTCACGAGTCTGCAGAATGCGGCTGGCTTTGTGGGCTTCGACGTCTTCAATTTCTACGTCGCGGGAGCCCTACTTGGTCTAAATACTTTCGGCTGCTTTGCGTTAGCCGCACTAGCACTGCCGTGGCTCAGCCTCAAGCAAGGCCACGGTGGAGTCAAACCGCTTCTCGCTTTCTCGGCCTACTTTTCTCTCAACGCCGTGGTGTCCACGCTGTTCGTCGCGCTGCAGCGGAGACATCTAATGGTGTGGGCGATCTTCGCGCCCAAGTTTATCTTCGATGGGGTGGTGCTGCTGGTCACGGAGTTTCTACTGCTTCTGCTGCTCTCGCCATTCTCAACTTCTCAAGACGTTACCAAGTCACTTAGAGTAGAATAGACGATGAAGTCCTCTCGTGGAAATTGCATGGCGTAACATCCAAACAGTTTCAGCTTATCATCATTACCCCGACACAGTCTCCTCTCGGACATAAGGAACCATCGTCTTACCTCATTGCCGTCGCCATAGCGTGCACAATGGCGTCATTTAGCTCGTCACTCTGCACTTCATCACTCGTACCCGATTCAAGCGAAGGAGCCGCCACTTCGCGAATACCGTTACACGAGATCATGACGCATTCACGCATCCCTGAGCCGGAAGTTGGGTTGCTAGCGGCCGGTTCCTCAATGTAAAACCCCTCAGTGATTGTCTCCCATGGTGGTGGCGCCAATGGGATACTGCTAGGGATGGTAACCCCTTCATTGGCACAAATTGCCACCAGCTTCTTGAAAGAGGTTTCTCGCACGTTGCAACTTGAGCACAGCAAGCACGAGTACACCATTAAGGTGTCGTCTGCTTTGGCACGCTCCGGGTACTTGGGTGTGAGCAGCGAGAGTGCACCACAACTCGCGCAGTTGCAAATGACAATGCGGCCCTTGTACTGTTGGTACAGACGCGCCACCAAAGGGGATAGAAGAGTCTCCATTGACGTCACCGCGTCGAACTGATAGGCGGCATCCGCGACGCTTGCCGACCCTCGCGCTTGCAACTTCATCGTGATGATCTTTGCTCGACTCGAATGAATTGATGTGCCAACAGCAACAATATCAGGAAGCCATCGCGCGATAGTAATGGGGTCCTTGTCGTTGCTACCAGCAAACCTTTCGATCAGCTCGCGAGACTACAGAAAATTACCACATACAAGGCCACATGAATAAAGCGTAGGCAAGCCAATTGGTGCCAATACGCGTACCTTGATCTCGACATTTGCTAAGACGCCATCAATCCCGAAATGAAGGTCAAGCTCGGCAGCCTCTTTCGCACTGAGCAGCACTCGGACGCTAATACTTCGTCCAGGTTTCTTTACAATAAACGCACGATGGGGGCACATTAATTAGTAATCAACGTGCATCGTGAAAAGTGTTCACAACTACAGTACCTGTGGCGAGGATATCTGAGTTTGGGATGTGGAGCGCGCAACGAGAGCGTCAACATCATCCGAATCGTTGCCTTCTCGTACGAGCAACTCTTCCTCTTCAAAATCGCGCATGAAATCACTTGTAGTGTATTTGCGACTGCGCTTGCGAGTTTTCCCCGAGCTGGAGTCTTCACTGTCTTCCTCGTCTGATGAACATACGAGCCTAGATTGTTAGAGAAACACATATACCAAGCTTGAGGCGCAGTCTTCAGCGTACCGCTGGTCGCAGCTTGCTCTTCGCGCTCCATCCGCTCTTTCTTCTCCTTTGATACCACAATGCCGCGCTGAGTTCTGAAGTAGTCACCTACAG
The DNA here is from genome assembly GCA_012295415.1 of Phytophthora chlamydospora. Lineage (NCBI taxonomy): Eukaryota > Oomycota > Peronosporomycetes > Peronosporales > Peronosporaceae > Phytophthora > Phytophthora chlamydospora. Next base: position 21,784 of record JAABLK010000190.1, on the reverse strand, counting down.
TCCGAACCGGTGGCCGTCCACTTCCTTGGTTGTTTCCAAGAGTTCCATTTGGTGCGCGATCTCCACCCTCCGTTCCTTTGCCATTCACTGCCCCGTTACTGAAGTGCTTGCTTTTAGTCGGTAACGTTGACGGCGGGTTCTGGATATCGACATAGTGAGCGGAGACAGCCTCAGTGCGAGGCAGCAAAGGATACCCCAGCACAAGTTTCGGGTTCTTCACCACAACGCCGCTCTGGACCCGCACTCTGGGATACACCGGGGTTTCTACGGACTGGCCCCAGATACTGCTCTCGGTAGTATTGCGGTCTTTTGAGTCATCTAGCATGATCAACATACGCCGGTTTTTCATGCTGCTTAGCTCCGCGTCGCTCCACGGCTGACCGTCGAGCTCGATGAGCTCACCCAAGTAAAAAAACACCTCGCGCCGGTAATCGGGTCGCCGAGCGAGCAGATTGAACTCCATCTTCAGGTACGTCAGCTTCGGTAGTCTCGTGAGCAACTCCAGCTCCGTGATATCATCCAGAAGGTTGTGCGAAACGTCTAGTCGCTCCAGCGCTGTGAGTTTCTCCAGCCCTTTCAGCGACGAGATGCCGTTCACCGCGAGGTCCAGCTCTCGCAGCCCACGCAGCGCCTGGATCGGCGGCACCTGCCTCAGCTTATTGTGACAGAGATTCAACACCTCGAGCGACTTGGTCGTGACACTCACATCAAAGCGCTCGATCTGGTTCCAGCCTAGATCCAGCGTGCGTACAGCTCTGAGCAAGTTCACGGACTCGTCCACCACCTCCAACGCGCAACAGTTCATCTGCAGCTTGAGTAGCTTCCTCCACGGCGCACGAAGCTTCTCATCCGGTGCCAGCAGCTGCTGCAGCGTCGCCGCCTGCGTGTACTCGATGTGCAGCTCGCGTAGCTGTCTGGCGAAGCACTGCACGTTGCGGAGCCCCGAGATCTCCGTGTTAAGGGCCTCAATGACCCTCAACGAGGGGAAGATCTCTACCTCGATGGGGTTTATATCCTCTGGCTGTAGTATTAAGACCCCTTCCTCCTCTTGTGCCGGCTCCGAGGCCCGCGCCTGATGCAGCCGCAGCCTCTGCACCTCCCGCAAGATCGTCGACAGCTTGAGCACCTGGATGTGCGCGCTGGCCTTGACCTTGACCTGAAGCTGCGGCTGGATAGTCCACGCCTGTATCACGCGCGTGTCGGCGTCGCGTCGCGGCTCCAGCGCGTCATGCAGACGCCGGGCCAGAGTGTCAACTTGAGGGGCGCTAAGCACGAGGAACTGCTGGCTCAAGCCCGCCGCCTGCTGCTGCAGAGCCTCCTCCAGCGCCTTGAGAAACGCGTCTTGGTCCAGCGAGTCGTCCACGGAGATGCCCGGCACAATGGCGGCCACGGGGGCTCGCGCAGGAGGAGAAGAAGCGCCCAGCAGAGCACGCACTTCAAGTCGATCCATGGCGGAATGGTGTCGTTAAGTTCGTTAAGTTCGTTTAGGTTACTCGGTTACACTTGATTACACTCAGTCCGCCCAATCAGCGTTCTTCTCCGGGGATCCGACGTAACCAGGGGGAAGAAGGAAAGCCAATCCAGCGCGAGCCAAGCCGCATCTCACCCGCACCCGCACTCGCCCTCTTCGCGACGCGCCGTCCCATCCGCGCGCCGTCCAGAGAGGAGGAAGCACAGACCGGGCGGCCCCTTGAGCCCACGCAGAGGAAGGACGGCAGGCGACGACGGCCACCGGCGGAAGAGGAAAAGCGTCGGGCGCAGCATCCGCAACTCGCCCAAGAAGCTCAAGCTCAAGCGCAACTTAAGCAGTTCGGACCGGGGCCAGAGTAGCTCCGCGACCGCCTGCACCATACGCGGCCCCCCGAGCCCCAGCAGCCCCTCGACGAGCAGCGGAGAGAAGAAGCTGCACGTTCGCTCCATGGAGCGCGCCCCCGCGCAGGACCAGGACGGCCAGAAGCGCCGCAAGAAGAGCCAGGAGAGCGTCACGCAACAGGACCAAATCATGCAGGACGAGGAACTGGAGCTCTTCCACGTGGTGCAGGAAGATCTGCGCCTCAAGTCTACGGTGGGCTGGCAGAACGCCGTCAAGGTGCTTAATGCAGCCTATCAACACGTGGACAGACCCGAGAGCCAGGCCTTCCTGGACGACGCCTTCCACAAGATCATCAGCATCATGCTAGACCAGCAGTAGGTGGCTTCATGACGTGGATCTTGTGATTTTTGGGGGATTTTGCTGACATTTGTTTGTTTTTTTTATGCTAGTGCAAGCAAGATCGGGTCCTTTGAGAAGTCATGCGTGACGCAGTGCTTGACGCTGGCTGTGCCACTGGTGATCGCACAGCTCAAGGCTGGCAAGTACTTCCAGGTGTTGCCGGTGATCGTCATGATCTTCAGCAAGAAGAAGACGTTCTACAAGGACTTGCGCACGTCGGCCATGATCGGCAGCTACTGGAACAAGGTGCCTGGCTCGCCCGAGGTGCGCGCGCAGTGTATCGAGGCCTTCTGCGAGCTCAAGGGCTTCCACCTGCTGCTGAGCACGTTGGAGCTGCTGATGCAGAACCACCGTGAAGGCGACGAGCTAGAGGCGGCAATGGACAGCGAGGATATTCGTGTTCTCCTCCAGGCTCTGTTGGAGTTCCGCACGTCGGTGCCCGAGGACATCTGCACCAAGATTTCGGTCTTGATCATGACGTACTTTACGAAGATCTCGGATTCAGTGCTGAAGAAGGAGTCGAGCGATGCCGTAGGCGCCGTGATCGGAATCATTCGCAGGTTAGTGGATGCAGGCATTGTTTCCTCTGAAGCCGTGAATGCGTTGTGGCTGGAGATCACCGAGAGGTACGTGGAATCGACTTCGTTGCCGCTGCGTCTTTTCGGGTTGGAGCAAATCAACCAGATCGTCAACTGTGCTCGAGCCTCGCGAGCCTTTCCGCCTCGATACTTCGTCAAAAACGCTGGTACTGCTGCCGTAAATGGTGTGTACAATCTGAAGGCGAACTCGACGTCGGCGACGTACGTATTCCGCCAGCAAGAAACGGGCCAGGTGTTTACTCTCTTCTGCTGCACGATGAAGAGCGGCTTGAAGTGGTGGTTCATCTCGGAGGCGGACAAGATGCAGCCCGGATCCGACCAGGATATTGATTATTACCAGCATCAGTCGCAGTATGAAGAGTACTTGCCTCCGACTCACAATTGGATCCCAACGGGAAAAGGAGAGGCGCCTGCTCCCGAGCTTATCGCGGAAAGCGTCCAGGAGAATGGCGAGGAGGATCATACGCGACTGGATTATATTTTGAGTGCGTGGGTGGTGGACAAGAAGATCCTCGAAGAGATTTTTGGCGATCGGATCCATCGCGAGATCGTATCGCGAAGTGCATTGCTGGTGAAATTCCTAGCCGAGTCGAACAAGCTGGACAACCACTCCATTGATGTGATTTGGCAGTCGTGCATCCAGAAAGATCAAACGCTGGTGCACGAAATCCACAACCTGTTGATCACGATAGTGCCATTCTTATCGAACGAGCTGCTGCTGCACCTGGTGGAAAGCATCCACGCCTCCCTGCTGCGAAGCTTGGACAACAACGAACCCTTCCCCGAGTTGATCTCGTTCTTACAGCGACTGGCGACCAACTCCCCGAGCTTTCTAATGGAGCGCAACGTGAACGTTACGACAGCGATCTTGCAGTTGTTGTGGTCGATTCAAATGCATTGCAGCATTGCCAACATCCGGCTAAGCCGAAGTTTACGAGATTTCTTTCAAGAAGGACTCCGAAGCGAGTATGGAGAACCACTTCGGAAAGCGTTTTTGAGCGAGTGCATTGATGGAATCAAGAAGTCTTGCTCGTTAAGCGTGGCCCCGGATTCGGTGCCCTCTCCGTCGTCTGCTGCAACAATTCCAGCAGCACCTGGTAGCAGCAGCTCGGTGATGAGTGCTTCATCGGTTACGGTGTCCGAGTTAGCCGGGAAGGACTCAACGGCCTCTAAATCGTTGGAGTTGCTGAAGTTTCTGATCGATTCGTATCGAATGGACCAAGCACTTGTCGTGGAATCGCTCAATTCTGAGCATGGGCTGGTGGGTTTGCTATTTGACGAACTTGCGACGTTTGTCGCGCGGAGCACAGATAAGCAATCACCAAGCTATCGCACGGCAATCGGACACCGCCTGGAACTGATTCATTACATCCACGTGAAGTCTCCGAATCTGGAACTCTCGATTCCTCAAATTGAACGTCTTTGGCAAGTGTTGTCGTCGTCACCTGCTGAGCGCGAGTTCTGCTTGATATTTTTCAATCAGACGAGCATGCGCAGCCATCAACCAGCAGGAGCTGCACCTGCTGTGGGCACCGTCGGCGAATCGATTAGCTCGGCCTTCAATCTGGATGTTTGCTTCTACGTGTTCAACGAGCTCTTGTGCAAGCAAACTGATTTCCGAACGCTTGGGTGCATGGGCTACAAGTGCTTCAATACCTACTTTGTGGGTCTCAATGCGCAGCAAAGGCTAGTGCAGCGCACTGAAGGTGCTGTCGATACCAACACCGACACGCTGAATTTGTTGGGAATGGATGCTTTGTGGCGTATCGCGTTTGAGGCTCCTCTCGAAGTCGCAGAAATGGCTACACGCGAGTTGCTTCGTGTTTATGAGCGATCGTCCGAGGAGCTTGGGCACAGTGGTGAAGCCGAGTCAGATGAAGGTGTGAAAGATTTCTTGTCCCGTGTATTTAAACAGCTGTCAACGGTGAAGGACAGCTCACCCGAATCACTCAAGTTGGTGCAGCAATGCTCCAGCCTACTGACAGGACTCGTGTCCAGTGCTCGTAAGAAGCAGAGTTTCGTCCCACATGGCTTGAATGGCCGCGGCGCGTGCTTCACTGTCAAGGTCATAGCGCAGAGGATCTCCTCATCGAACACGAGTGGAGCAGCTGGTGGTGCTTCAGCGACAGCAGCTGGAAGTCATGACAACGCAGCGCGAACGATGCAGGCGTCAGCCTTCTCAAACCAGACGTTGTGGCTTTTCCGCAAGCAGCTTGAGAAGTTGGTGGGCCATCCTATGCAGCAGACGAAGCTCCTGTCATCTGGCTCGGCAATCACAGGAGATCAGAAAACACTCGCAGAGTTGCAAATTACCGAGTCGAGCGAGCTGCGTGTGCTGATGTTCAACTCGGTCGTACAGCGAACCAGTCCACAGATGGACCAAGACCAAGTTATGAACTCGCCTGGAAAGGATTCGGCTTCCTCTCCGACCTCCTCTTCGTCTCCGCACCATCCTGGCTTGGTGATCGCTCGTGATGGGACATACTTTGAAATACTTTTCCGCGTTCTGGATATCGTGGAGGGCCATGCTGTCCACGAGCTGCTGTGGGGCTTTTTGAAACAAATTCCGACCAGTGCGGAGCTTTTGAAACGCGTTTCCAGCATCGGCGCGACTGAGTCCAGTGATGGAGATGTGGCTATGAGCTCCCCGACGAACGCGCCTAGTGATGGCGGGGAGTCAAAGAAGCCTGATTGGTCATCTTTGGTGAAAGGTATCTCCTCTCACCAGGCTATCTACACGCTGCAAATCATGGACGCGTTGCTACTCCCTTCAGATATCGCCAAGATTCCGTTTGCGCAGACGTACCTCCAGCGCTTCATTTCTGGCGGTGGGTTCCATGAGGTGCTGTCGTATTTTATCAACGCGAACTTCCACGAGAGCTCATTCAACGAAGGCGCAGCAGTCGCTCTTCGTATTCTGAAGTTTTGTCTATTCGACTCGGGCCACGAAAATGGGTTGTACTCGGCAACTTCCAACGGAGAAGTTCCGGACGGAGTTCTCACTGATAACGACTGCCCTCCTTCCAAAGCCAGCTCAGACGAGCAAGCGGACACGCCGAGAGCGAAGATTATTGTGGAGCAAAGCCGCTATGACCAACTCGTCCTAAAGATCGCGGAACTTGTGGTGTCTGAGTATACCCGTGTTGAGGAGAAAACGCCTGCCAAAAAGACTGCGTACCGCATCTTGATTGATGCTGTCAAAACCGTGGAGTCGATTGTGTCTATTGCGCACGATGCAGCCGCCAAATATGTCAAGGCGCTGGAGCCTCGCGCACTTATTGTCAACATCTTCACCAAGTTCGAGTCCGAGCAGGTGCGAGAGCAGTGGCTATCGTCGTTGGAATCTGTTTGCAAGGCGTCTGATGCAGCAGCCGAAGTGGTCTTTGACGAATGTATCCAGTCCATTGATCGCATTGAAAGCGTGACCGCGCCATGCGATCAGTACACGCGCATGCTATGTTCGTTAGCGCGACTTGAAGGTGGAAACTCGTCTTCGTACTGCCTGAAACTTGCACAAGCTGTGGTGGCCAAGTTACGCCGAGGCTTCTCGAGCAAGTTTTTGGCCTGCAACGAACGTTCAGGAGACGTCCTGATTGGGTTTTTGGAGGTTTTGAGGGAAGTACTGGTGATTCATACCGACGTTCGCGCTGGAATTGCGCGAGACATTGTCGACGTCGTCTATGAAGAATGCTTGTTCACGCTTCCTTCAGAAGATCGACGTCGCTGCCCACTATGTGTGTCTCTAGAGACGCGACGACCGGCGTTCAAGTTGCTAGCAAGCGCCATTTCTTCCGATTCCACCATTTTGCACGATTTGCATGGACGTCTGACGCGGCTATTCACCCGAAGCGATGCGCTGCGATTCAAGTGGGGTCAAGAGAATAATATCGAAACGCGTGGCAATGGTGAGCACGTCGGCCTGAAGAACCAAGGCTGCTCATGCTACATGAACTCGTTCCTGCAGCAGTTATTCATGCACCCCACGCTGCGCCAAGGACTTCTTGGCGCCAAGGTCGCTCCGCGTCTCACCCCTCAAGAACCCACAAAAGCCGAGGCAGAAAAGTTTCCCGAGCGCTTGGTTGGGTGCCGTGTCGCCCTGGAATGCCTCGGAGGGCGTGTATACGAAGCAAATGTCGTGGGATATGATGACCTCACAGGCCAGCACACGCTGCGCTATGAAAACGGCAGTGAGGCGAGTTTCGTGCTTGCCGAGGGGCGACAAGGCAACGAGAACGGGCGTTATGTGATCCTACAGCCTGAATTGACTGGTACCGATGCTACTTTGGAGGTTCTTCGTCAACTCCAGCGCATATTCTGCTACCTGCGCGACAGCGAAATGCGCTATTTCAACCCGAAGGCGTTTGTCGACTCTTGTACCTGCCTGAACCTGGAGTTTTCAGTGTACCAGCAGAATGACGCGACCGAATTCTGTGACAAGCTCCTGGACCGTCTCGAAACGGGTCTGAAGACGACTCCACAAGGCACCAGGTGTCTTCAAGATGTACTGGGCGGCAAGCTCATCTCTCAGAAGCTACCAAAAGACTGCGGGCATCGATATGAACGTGAGGAGCCGTTTATTCGCCTCGAGCTGCAGATTCGCGGAAAGGAAAGCATCGAGGAATCCTTGTCCGCCTTCGTTGAAGGAGAACTGATGGATGGTGATAACAAGGTCGAGTGCGAGTTGTGCGCCACCAAGAAGGCTGCTGTGCGACGCACGTGCTTTGGTTCGCTTCCCAACTTGCTGATTCTTCACCTCAAGCGCTTCGATTTGGACTACACGACGTTTGAAACGGTGAAGCTGAACAACCGATGCTCGTTCCCGATGCGCTTAAGCATGAAGCCGTACACGAAAGCAGGCATTGAAGAGCAAGAAGCCCGCTCGAATCTGCAGCAAGAACGCGAAGATACCTCGACGGATGAAGACATGGCTTCTGACGATTCGAGTGACTCCGATGAGTTTATGGCAGATGTAAATGGTGATACGCCGGCAGTTCCAACGTCGTCATCACCGAGGTCGACCATAAAGCTGTCCGCGGCTGCATCCCCACGAAGCGCAAATGGCGATAGCAGCAGCGCGGAGGAAGACAAGAGCAACACGAAGTCGGACCCGAATTACGAGTACCGATTGAAGGGTATCTTGGTGCATTCTGGCGTTGCCCAGGGCGGTCACTACTACTCGTTCATCTACGACCACCTGTCCGAGAAGTGGTTCAAGTACGATGACGAAGATGTGACGCCGTTCGACCCTGCGAATATCGAGGCCGAGTGTTTCGGTGGAGTTCAACGGCGTTCATGGCACGGTTCAAACAACTCTATGGAGATGGAGGTCTTCAGCAACGCACTCATGCTCTTCTATGAAAAGGTGATCCCTGTCGAGCCTGATACGACGGCTGCAGTTGCCCATACTGAGGGTGAATCTAACTCATCCACCGATGTTGTCGTCGCCGCCCCGGATGAAGAACACTGCGAGTATGAAGCCGAGGTTTGGAAGTCGAACGAAGTGTTCCTACAGAGCTCGTACTTGTTTGATGTGGAATTCCACGAGTTTTTGCGCGAGATGGTGCAGTCGCAATATATTAAGGACACCCCGACCCAAGCGATGGAAGAGGGCGTTCCCATGGCGCTGTCGCCCGCGGCTCAGCCGATTGAATTGGCAGCGCCACCTGGCGCACCCGTGGCATTGGCGGTGCCAGCACTACGAGCTGATGAAGAGATCCAAGTGACGCTGACGGAAATTGGAGTGGAGTTCGTGCTGAGTGTGCTGCTGCATTCGCGCGAGAAGCATGGCATTGCCCGTTGGATTACTGTGTTGTCATCCAAGTTCACGCGATCGAAGGCGATCTGTGTACGCTTCTTCTCAGCATTGGCGACGTCGAAGCAAATACTTTGGTTGCGGGGCCTTCTCTTCGAGTGTCCTGACTCGATCGCTCGTCAGTCGTTCGTGCACTTAGTGTCGCGTGCACTGACCGCGTACGAGGCTCACCGGAAAGAGGAACAAGGCAGGCTGGACGGAGCGAGCGCTCAAGCCGCTGCGGCCAGCGATACTGCGGTCATTCGCGCGTTTTTGGAGGCGATCGCTTCGTTCTTGGACCAGACTTCCATCATGCAGCAAACCCACTTGGAGGAATGCTTCATGCTGCTGCGCAATTGCGCTGAGATCAGTGCGACGGCACGCACTCTGCTGCAGCAACTCGAGATGATTGCGCGCTTGATTAACTTCTTCCTGTGCGATCGTGGCCCGAGCGCACTTAAAAATGCGTTCCCGTCCTCAACGTTGCAGCCGACAGCTTCTCGGTACGCGTCGCCGGACTACCAGTATCTCCTAGAGGCTGTGATTGCAATTTTGGGTCTTCCGAGGCGAACAACGGAGCCGCTGTTAACAGAAAGCAGCTCACAGTATCCGCATCGTACGGTGTTGTCGGAGAAGGCTGAACAGGCACTGACGGAGATTTTCGAGGAATACCAGACACCGGGTGGGTCAGACAGCAGCCCAAGCATGGGTCTTGAAGAGCTCAAGAAGTTCCTGTCTGTGTCACTGAGCAGCGCGACGACCAGTCCGGCAGTGGAGCAGCAGGCTCGAAGCATGCTGGGCAAGTACGGCACGCCTAACGTCGACAACGTGAAGGACGAGACGGTTGCCGCGGACTCGCGTGTAGAGCTCGACGGCTTCATGCTGTACTACACAGACATGGCTGCCTCGTCGACTAAGTCCGTCTTGCAGGATCTGCGAGCGTTTGGCTTCAGTGAGGACCTCCAGCGACACACCATAGCTAGTGGAGATCTGCCGACGGGGGCTCAAGTTCTCGAGGGGTTGAGTGCGCTAAGTCGTGGTGCGTTGCTCAATGATGTCTTCTTCGACTCGGCGCTGGAGGAAGAAGCTGAGACGACGTGCGAGCTGCTGCTCCGGTTGAGTCTAGGAGACCACGCGACGTCCATGCGCCTGCTGCGTGCTCTGCTGCATTGTCTTCAAAGCACAGAGACGGGGTGGAAGGGACAACCTGTTGTGGATGCTTGCGCGCTGGCAGTGCAGCGTGTTCTGTCTTACGAATGCGAGTATCAGAAGGAGCTGGTGGAGTTGGCGTTAGTGCACAGTGACCATGGCCTGTTGAGCTCGGCGCACAGCCGAGAGAATCTGCGCTCCCGCTACGTGAGCACGGCGCACGTTCCGCTTTTCGTGTACCGGCAGCTGGTGCTGGTGCTTGAGCTGCGCGCTCGCGTGCCTGCAGTGAGTACGTGGCTGGCAGAGCACCGAAGCGAGTGGGAATGGCTGTACGAGTGGCTGCGCCTCGAGTCCTTGCAGCCGAGCTTGGGTGGACGTCTGGCCATATTGAGGCGCGAGCCGGCCAAGCAGGAGATGCTCTGGAGGCTGGGCGAGGCGCTGGGCATTCCCTATCAGGAGGAGCAGCGGCGTTACGTGGTGGAAGGCGCAGGCTATGACCCCGTGAACGGCGTGTACGTTAGCACCTCCCTCATCCACGACAACTGCTTGACGTACTCTTGCGTGAAGAGCGACATCGAGTACACGCTGTTCCGCTGCTGTATGCCCAGCAAGGCGCGTCGCTGGTACATTTCCTACTCGCCCAACAAGAGTCTGCTGGGCACCATGTCGGACGAGGACTTTTACTTTGTGCAGTCGCACATTGACGACGAGGCTCCGCCCGTGGACGGCTGGAAGGTGTGGCTCAAGAACGACAAGGCCACGCAACCCGTGCCGACCGTGCGTCTCCACAGCTCGACAGCGGCGGCGCTGGACGGCGAAGGGGACGCCGCTGATGCGCAAGACTCGACGGACGGCTATATAGTGGCTGGAGGCGATGCGGTGACCGCGCCGACCGCGCCGTCGTCCGACATGGTCGTCGAGACGGTGGACGTGGACGCGGACGCTGAGACGGTGGAGTACGACGACAGCGAGGACGAGATCCGCGACAGCAACGAGCGCTTCCGGGCGGTGCACTTGGACACGCAAGAAGACGGAAGCGGCACGGACGACTTCATGTAAAGCGAGCGAGCGAGCGAGCGCGCAACAAACGGCGGTAACATATATTGTATCCGGACAGCCTTTGCCATTCGCCCCGGCCGCTCGGTCGGAGGGATTTCTGGTCGGCAAGAGAGGGAGGAAGGCGGGGTCTTTTGTGTGGTGGAAGATTGATAAAGACGAAAAACAAATTGCCATTTTACATTGAAGCCAAGTGTACCGCGTTGCAGCCAGCCAGCGACGGCACGCCGCCACGTTGAAGAAGCTTGTTTACCATCTTCGTTCACGTTAGGGGCGAGCTGCTTGGAGCCAAGTCATGTTGGTCAACGTAGGTTTTTGTCGCCCTTGTCCTCTACCGTCTCAGCTGGTTTTACGGATTCGACAACGGAGACCTGTAGCCACTTGGTCGAAGATACGATCCTCACTCCATGGTATCGGCCGGTGTTCTTATCGGTGTCGAGGGCCATCCAGAGCGACCCACATGGCCGGCCGTGCCTCTGCGAGAGGATGGCCCACCAGGAGCAGGACGGCAACGGTGAAGCTAGTTTGGGATCGCGTGCGCGTTGATCTGCGTGGCTGCGCAGATCCCGGGCAAAATTCGGCGGCGGGGCCGTCTACTTGGCTTCTACGTACGCATCCCAGCATCCACAGCTTCGGATCGGCAGGGTGGCTGCACTTCTGCTGGTCGCCTTCACCGACACGTTCACGTGGCAAACAAGGCAGCATTACTTGGCCGAAAGCCTCCGTCGGCCATGTCTCTGCTCGTCCTCATGACGGCAGACAAGCCTCCTGCAACACCAAGCAGCGATATGATATAGGGAGCGAGCTCTCGTAGCTGAAGGACACGAAAGAATGCACACTGGCAGTGCTACAAGTACATGCATCACAGACTCGAGTGCCACCTGTCTGGCGCGGTGTTCATCATGCAACGCACGCGACAATCCGCAAATGAATCCGAAGCTGTCTGCCTCCTTTCGTGGCCAGTATCCGAATGGGGCATTGAGTCTCAATGCCCATAGCCTTCGCGACCACATGACAAGCTAGATCTCGGGAACTGCGATCCGAATTGTCTGCCTGCAGCCCAGGCTGAAAAATTCTCGGGGAATTCATAATGTGAACCGAGATCCAAGTCGAGATCGGCGCTTTGCAACGCGAATTTTTTCACGCCCAGGCTCTGCTTTGTCGACCATCCTTCAAGTTTGCATCGGACCAAAGCACCGAGTCGCGGTGCTGCCTCGGCCAGCTGGCGAGCTCCGACCCATCGACCAGCAGTTGGAAGTTAAGCTTAGTTGGAAGTCACGGCGCGCCAATAAATCAAGCGTACTATCGCTGCGATACTCGGGCATGCCATCCACGGTGTCCATTGCCACTCACTGCGGCTTGGGCGCCTGGATTGCTGCCCTGGCGTGGGCGTTTGTCTCGGCCATTGCGCTGGTCTGCGCTGCAGCATTCCTTGTCGACATCCACCCCACCCTTCACACCGCTGCAACCCGCCCCCGGAGCTGCTTAATGGAGATTTGGCCAAGTCGGTGCTCGGCTTGTCGCGTGGTCGTAACGAGAGCACAAGCAGACGAGCGTCGCTCCATCTGGCCGAGTCGAATAAAGCGCCTGTCACGCAGAGCCCGAGCTCCGCTGCCGAGCCGGGCCTCGTGGGCGGCACAACACATTTCACTGTCGCAGCCGCAGCCAGAGCCAAGAGCGTCGAAGCAGCAGTCTCAAGTAGCAGCCAGCGCCCGGAACTCGCTGAAAAGACAGAAGCCACGCCACCGTTCGGTCGTCGAGTGAATCAAGAGCACAACTTTCGCTCGCGTCGTCGCACCACAGCCTGCTTGCCACTTGCCACCACCAAAGCGAGCGCCCGCCACCCTCCGCGCTGTTCAAGAAGCCTCATCTGCAGTTTCGCATTCGCCTCCTTGCGCATAACCGACTTTGCTGAGTCATCCGCTGACCACCAAGTCTTGTCTGTCTTCACTCCACCGACCCCACTGCAGTCTCGTCTCGACTGCAACTTGAGTAACACCAACACCTCCGGCATGGCGACTCAGATGGACCAGCTTCCGCAGGTGCCGCCTCCAGGCACCAGTCCACGCTCCAGCAGCTCGTGGAGCCGCTGCGACCAGGCCGTGGCCCGCGTGGCACCCATCGCCACCACGACGTGCCAAGTTTGCTCCAAGTGCATCGCCAAGGGCGAGTGGCAGCTCGGGCTCATGTTCATCCACGTCGAAGGCTTCATGCTCATGGAGTGGTATCACCTACAGTGCTCCAAGACACTTCAAGGTAGCGGCCTGTCGGACGTCCTGCAGACCGTGCAGAGCGAGATGACGCCCGAGCAGAAGCAGGAGTTCCAGTTGGCTTGCTCCCGGGTCTGACTGAGTCTGGAAGCCCCAAGGATGTTGTCGATGTCGAGTGCCGTCCCAGTCACGCAGTCAAGTGAGTTCGTGTTCGTCAATTTTAGCAAACAGTAGTAGACGCCCATACAAGTTTGGAACGCGAAGAAGCGTTCCGCCATGCAAGAGTAGATAGAGAAACCAGTAGATCAAGCAAACCATAAACCAAATCAACCGTGTCGTCCAGTACAACAGCTTCCTCCGCCTCGACTGCAACCGGAGGATTCCCACGTTTTTGGCGGGACACAAGACCAAGTGCAGCTTTCCAGGAACGATCGCGGAGATGCCAGGCCATGATCTTAATCAGCCTCAATGATACGCAAAGGTGTGGCCAAGCGTGGCTGAAGGTCTGCTCCGACAAGACCCAGGTTCTGCGGTGGATCTCGCTGCCTGAAGGATGACTTCACGTTGAGCAACAGCACAGGTACGGCGTATTGGGCTGCACCACAACGTTCCAACCCGCAAAAAAAAATATTGTTGCGTCTCACAGTCTAACGTTAGAATACCTTGAAGCTATCCATGTAGCTGCGGCGGCGGCAGTCCATGGCAATTGTCACTCGAGCTTAATGAAGATCTCGGGTGTTCGCTCTAGTAAAGATCGCCGAAAAGGCAGCCATCGCCATGACGCGAAAAAGTCTTCAGCTTTGTCGCTTAAGCGAGGCTGTCCGGCATCCTTGAGAATCAAGCGCGCCCAGAAAGATGAGTCCCCGTTGTCCTTGAGCCAGGTAATATCACAGTCCACTGCGGTTACAGCCACTGCCCACGATGACGACGACCAAGCAGCCATCGATCGGCCTTGAACGTGTCCTGTCGTACTCGTTTCTGCGTCCAAAGCCCCATCTGCAGTTCGGAATTTGCCTCCTCTCACGCAAACGACTTACGCCAGCTCCACTGACACCAAAGTCTTGTCTGCCAGCGCTTCGTTCCAGCAGTCGAGACGGCGTCGCAAGTAACACCACAACCAAAACACACACACAACTCAACCCACCTCCGCCCAAATGGACATGGACCAGCTTCCGCAGGTGCCGCCTCCAGGCACCAGTCCACGCTCCAGCAGCTCGTGGAGCCGCTGCGATCAGCCTGTCGCCCGCATAGCACCCATCGCCACTACTACGTGTCAGATCTGCTCCAAGTGTATCGCCAAGGGCGAGTGGCAACTCGGGCTCATGTTCATCCACGTCGAAGGCTTCATGCTCATGGAGTGGTATCACCTGCAGTGCTCCAAGTCGCTTCAAGGCAACGGGTTAACAGACGTTCTTGAAACCGTACAAAGCGAGATGACGCCGGCACAGAAGCGGGAGTTCCAGTTGGCTTGCCAAAAGGTAGCAATCCCATGACTGGTAAAACTTCACTACACAAAGGATCGCGACAAAAGGAGATAGAAAACGACAGTAGAACAAACACAACACGTCTCAACGCATTACGGTACCTCCGCTTCCTCGTTTCTAGTCCTCTTTCTCCGCCGTCATGGCCTTGAGCGACCACTTGTCGCGCTTGATATCGAGGTGCAGTGGCGCCCAGTGCAGTTTCTCCGGAACGACCTGCGGCCCTTTCTTCGTCAGCTTGGTCAAGTGCGCGTCCACGATTTGGGTGGGCACCACGTACACGTACTGCCCTCCTAGATATTTGATCATGTTGAGGTGCTGCAGCGTCGCGATGATGTCCTCGTTCTTGATAGAAGTCAGCTGAAAAATCAAGAAAAAAGACGGTTAATTCCAACTCGTGACAATCCTAGATGCCAGTTTTTAACGTACCCGCGTGAGTTCCATGATGGAAACCTCATTTTCGGGATAGTCCTTTAGGATTCGTAGCAACTCGCGCGTCCAGTAGCTTCGATAGCTAACAAGGCCGAGATCCGAGAGCGGCTTCTCTGGGGACCCCACCTTCTCTTCCTTCTTGCTCAGCTCGTACGAGAACTGGATGATGAAGTGGCCGTAGCCTTTGCGCTGGTGGCACGGGAACGTGAGGATACACGCCAGATTGTACCCCAGCTCCGAGTACTTTTCCTTGGAGAAATAGCCCACCGGGTGGAAACCGCGCGAATCCACTTCACAGATGATGTAGAATAGGAACGGATCCACGTCGTAGTAAAGCGTCTTGTGGTCCAGGAACAGCCTGCAGCATCGAAAATTCAACACAAATAAGCAGAAGATACAGATTCGAGCCCCCCACTCCTGTGTGATGCAGCACGTACTTGGCGAGGTAGCAGAGATTCTGGCAGTAGATTTTGGAAATGGCGCCATCCACTTCGAAAACGCTCAGATTTTCATGTCGATAGATTTCGTTTCCTGGCGGGTGCTGTTATCACATTTGCAGTATGAGTGGGGTCAGCCAACAGCAGCGACTGGAGTTCATCACCCTATCCATCCACTTACGCGGTTGCACACGCGGCGCTCTTGGTGCACTGCCAGCTCGCGCTTGTGGCAGAAGAACGCCATACAAAACTCGCAAAAGTGCAGCTATTCCGCACACAAAATGCAAAAAAAATGCACGAACAACTCATTAGCCAGGACAGTGTTTCCATAGTCGAAGCAAACCGGCAGCGTACGTACACAGTCAATCGAGCCGTCCGGGTAATACTCTTTGGGGAAGGGCGAGAAGTACCAGGCCGCCATGCGGAAGCGCCCCATCTCCACAAAACGCACATTCTGCATAGATACTTGTTAGCAAATAGCCCCGACAACTTCAAAATCCAAACGGTTGTCCACACAAACCTTGACTTTGGTGACCTCCTCGTGCTCTCGGATACTGGCGGCGTCCATGCCTTCGTGCTCATCGTGCTCCTCTTCGGGCGGGGCGAAGTCCTGGTCGTCGGTTGACTTGCGCTTCTGGCCGCGGGTGCGTCCCAGAGCCTCCGTGTCTTTCTTGTCACTGGCACCGGCTGCCTTGCTCTTGCTGCGGCTCTTGGCACGCTGCTCTTTCTCCTTCTCCTTGGCGTCCTTCTCCTGCAGCTTCAGAGTCTCTTCATCCGTGCCGCGACGTACGATCTCGTGCTGGTTGATCCACTCGTCCATGCGGCGATTGAACTGGCATCAACAAGAAGAATCACATTATTATTTGTTCAATCTACAGCATACTAACAACAAGCAAGAGCAATTGAAGTTCTTACGTCATGCCAGTGCACATAGTACTTGAACTTATCGTTGCTCAGCGCCGCTGTCAAAAGGTGCTCTTTATTAGTACCATCTTTTGATATTATGGGGCAATTCGGTCTCTAAACGTACTGCGGTCGATGACGACGCACGTGCGCTCCGTCTTGCCCATCCAGCGCGCCACCAGCGTGGCCCCCACGGGGAAGCCCGGGCCCTCTGCCTCCTTGGCCTCGTCCTTGATCCCCTGCGTCGTGCCGCCCTCCAGCTTGGACCGCATTTTGTGACAATATTGATTTTGGTCTCAAATGATGTGCAGACTCACACCATTTATTTGAGACTAGTTTATTTTTTAGACCAAAAACGATCTGAGACGCGTTGAAGAGGTTAAGGGGGAAGAAGCCCATCAAGAGCGTATCAAGTATGACAGACCGAGACGACGAGCTTGAGCTGGACCTGGACGAGCGCCTGGCGGCGCAGCAGCCGCTACTGGGGCTGCATGAGCAAGACAACTACGCTGACAAGACGCGCGCGAGGCAGCGCCGCCCTTGGTATCGCCGTCGACTCGCTACGGTCTCCGGTGCGGTGCTGCTGCTGTTTGGACTGTCATACTTGATCGTGTCCAGTCAGATCCATCGCCTGGCCGCCAAGGCCATCAAGGATGCCGCTATGCACGTGGAGCAGATGGATCTGAGTCATCCGCAGCACGCCTCGGTGCAGCTCAACCTGAGTCTGAGTCTATTGGCAGCCTCGCCCTTCCCGGCGTCGGTGGAGCCGGCCACTTTCGCTATCAAGTATGCCAACCGTGAGGTCGGAGCCTTTTCAGCACCCGCCATGACGCTCCACCACGGCGTCAACGAGCAGAACTTCCCCAATTCGACGCTGCAGATCACAAACCGAGACGAGTGGGACCAATTCGCCCACGACATGATGGTTAATACCGAGTTAAAGTACCAGATCACCAGCTCGCTGACCATCCACGTGCGACTTCTAGGCGGTTTGGTGCGATTCAGTGCCTCAGACATCCCGCTGGACAAGACTTTGACGTTCAAGGGCATGGGCGGACTGAAGGACATGCAGATCGCTGACGTGGACATGGCCAAGTCGACGCAGGACCAAGTTCTAGCCACCATCAAGACGTGCATCTTCAACCCGTCGCGCACGACGATCCGACCCGTTGGCGCACTGTGTCTCAACGCCCATTACCCGGATCTAGAGGACCACACGCTGGTGGCCCACTTAACCACGTCAGCGGACACGGGCCTCAGCGTCGCGGCCGGACAGCCGTCGCATCCGTACTGCGCGGCCTTGCACGGACCGGCGGATATGACCAAAGGGTATAACCTGCTGGAGCTAAAGGGAGAAATGCTCGGCACCAACTCGGAAGCCATCAGCGGCCTCATCACCAAGTACTTGAGCAACGTGTCGGCCGCTCTCACGGTCGTCACGTGCGCGCCACAGGCGACGTCGGTGGAGTTGTACAACCAGGCGATGAAGAACTTGACTATCGCCAGCTCTCTGCCGCCGCAGAAAGACTCGCTTGTCGGGAAGATGTTCTTCCGTGGGATTACGCTGCATGCCCCCGAAGAAGGAAAAGAGAACGACACGATTCGGCTCGACACGGCTGTCCTGGTGGAGGCGACCAGTCCGCTGGGACCGAATTCGGCTCTGACTATTACCCACGTTGACATGACCGTCGGTCTCAAAGGAGCAGATGTGGCGCTGGGCAATTTGTCGACTGTGTCTGCCGATATTATCGACGGAAAACTGGTGGACAAGAGCAACATTTCGGTCGACTGTCTGACTGAACTCGCCTTCGCAGAACAGGGGAAAGCATTCGGACGTTTTGTTCGTGCATCCGTCGTCAAGGAGAAGATTCCGTTGACTCTCGCTGGTACTATGGATGTGGTGTGCCACGGGGCACTTGGTACACTCAAGCTGTCGGGCTTACCTCTTCGCACCACCGCTTTGCTGAATGGAATGAACAACTTCCGAGATGTGACGGTGAAAAGTTTCAGCCTCCCAGGGTCTGGCAGCGCGACGCAACACGAGGAGCCGATCCAGACACAAATTGAAATCCGCAACCCGTCCGTGTTCAAAGTATCTATTGGCTCACTCGCGATGGATTTAAGCCTCAACTCTCCGAGGGAAAAGTTCGGGACACTTGGTGGCACGATGAACCTGGCTCCTGGCATGAACGAGCTGGAATTGGCTGGCCAATTGGAGCCAATCGAGGACGCAGCAGGGCAGGTAAGCGACGCGGTGGCTGGTTTTTTCTCGCGGTATCTCCAAGGGAACAGCTCGCAAATTGTTGTGAAGATCACCAGCACACAGTATACCGACTGCGTGTGGATGCGAGAGGCACTGCTAGGGTTGACAATTGAGACGAGTTTCCCTGGCGTTGAAAAGGGTTTTGACATGATCTCGGGGATCAAGATGAACCAACTGGACGTCATTTTGGACGAGGCCCCCCCAGGGCAGAGAGGACCCGTGACGAATACGCGCATGCAGGTACGTACCGACATGAAGGCGAAGGTGAAGATGCCGGCGTCCATCAACATGCCGTTAAAGATTTCGAATCTCTCTGTCGCGCTGACTCTGGAAAGCGAAAACGGACATCATCTCGGCTCGTTAGTGTCTGCCCGGGAGTCCTGCGAGTTCAACCAGACGGATGACGGCGCGTTCCGTTTGAATATGAGTCACTTCTATCCGATTGGCTTTGCAGATCGAGACGATGTCACTGGAATGGCCGCGTTTATCGAGGGGCTTCTCACGAAAAATGGGAGTATCATGATGCGCCTGGCCAGCGACGCCAGTTTGAACCAAGGAGCGTTCCCGGACGTTGAGACCCGAATGGGCATGCTAGCCCTGAGAAGCATCCCAGTTAAGGGAGAACCACTCATTCCTGCGATGGATTCCTTTCGTCATCCACCCGTGAAGGTCCTGAGTGTTGACATCCAACACGGCTCCAAGTCATCGATGGTGATGACGATGGCGTTTTCGTTGCTGAACCCTTCCATCGTGCAGACAAAGCTGGGCTCACTTACTCTAGATGTCTTCTATGATGGCGCCCGCATGGGCTCTGCCAAGATCTCGGATTTTAACCTTAACTGCTGCGGCAAAGCCACAGTTCTCCAAGGGGTTTTCGAGTACAACCCGCAGGAGAGCGATCTCGCCACAGCGGAGAAGTTCCTTTCGAATTTCGTGTGTGGTTTCTTCACGCACGGAGCTGCTCAAGAGGTATCAATCTGTGTTTTGTATGCCCTGTATGTGACCTTCTAATGCCGAGCTGTTTTGTTGTTGTCATGAGCACAGATTGCTATCCAAGGTTCCGCAGAGAGCACCACGCTCGACCTGCTCCAGCCAGCGATGAAGAAGTTGTCGATTCCTTCGAAGTTGCCAACTTTGGCCGAGCTGTTCCCAGCGACGCCAAGCCTGGTGACTTCGTCGATGCTGTACATCCCGTCCGTGTTTCATCTCACGAAGATCCCGACATCGCTCGAGCTACGCAACCCTTTCAGCGAAAGTATCACGGTCACAGCCGTGGACTTGGAGCTGTACCCGTGCGAAGATCAAGTTGTGGATGCCGGCAAGTTGGTGTGCAAGAAATACTTCGCTGATTCTCTCGCGCGGTTCGCCCCTGCAGCGTTTCAGCCGATCTTCATTCCTGCCAGCACCAGCGGCTGCTTCTCATGCTGCCAAGGCTCACGCTGCAGTGACCATGTGTCGCTGTGTCCGCACGCATCGGTTGGCCAGTGCATGAGCGCTAACGTACAGAGTTTCTTGAGTCCAGAGGCCATCGCGACAATTATTCACTCGCTGACAGGCGGGCTGCTCATGCGAGTCAATGGCACGATCGGGGCCTCAATCGGTGACTACGCTACACACCTGTTCTACCAGCAAGACGGACTCTTGGTCACGATGGCCAAGTAACGCAAAGCAATCGCGGATAGCGGTAAGCGTAGCCCCGCTGTTGTCTGAGTTTGCGTGCTTTTATTTGAATCGTGGATGTGTGGTCAATTCAGTCGTGCTGCTGGTGTTTATCCCCGTGTCTTGCTCCTTATCTTTTGAAGATGCGCTTCTCAACGGGTCGTGACAGCAGCAAGGCCACCACAGTGAAGATGCAGCCCAGCTCGAAGCCGATGTCGCCGTGGCTAGCCAATGGGCCAACGAACCAGGTCTGGCTCATACCAAGCGCCACGCCCCCGCAGCCGCACAAAAAGGAGAAAATGGCGGCAAAGCCGATCGGGAGTTTGTCGGGCTTGTTGTAGTCGTCCACGTTGTAGCCGCCAAATCCTCGACGGAAGACAAAGTGTTCGGTCAGCGCCACGGACGAGTAGATGGTGGCCCAGTACGCGATGAAGTTCATGAAGTTGTTGAGCACAGACTCGAAGTGCGAATACCCCTCGATGGCGACGATGGAGTACACAATGGCGGCGATGAGTGCCCAGATGAAGCGCGGGATGATCCGCGTCCAGCTCCCCACGACCTTGATGTTGAGCGTGACCGAGTAGATGTTAGGGCAGTTGTTGGCGACGGTGGAGAGCGCCATGATGACGAGGCAGAAGCGCCCGAAGTCGCCCAAGTGGGGGATCAACACGGCACCGATCAAGCCACCAGCGCCAGAGTCGTTGTAGCCGTTCAGGTAAATATTGTCCGTGGCGTTAGGGTCAAGACCCGTGGCGGACATCACGATCACGGAGATCCACTCGGTGAAGATGGAGGGAAACATGAGGCCAATCCACGTTGCGAAGAAGATCTTGCGCTTGCTCTCCGTCGGCGGGTGGTAAACCGTGTAGTCGGCTGCCATGGGACCCCAGCTGATGGCTGTACCGAACACAACCGAGAAGAAGCTTAGCACTCCTGACACCTCCGCGCTTCCAGTGCCCATTGGGATGTGCACGTACGCCCCAGAATGAATGAACGTGCCCAGCAAGATCAAGTACACGATGAAATTCGGGATCCACGAGTACCGTTCGTAGTAGTGCACGACCTTGTATCCGAAGAGCGTGATGAGGAAAGTGCAGAAGGCGATGATGATGATTCCAGCCCAGCCGGGGACGTCGGTGTTGACCGCGTGGATCAATTCCGCGCCGACAATGACGTTCACCGTTGCCCAGCCAAGACCAGACAAACACGCGATGCCCGAGACGATGCGAATACCATAGGAACCGAACCAGAAGCGGCCGAGGATCATCTGCCGCAGACCGAACACTGGACCAAAGCAGGAAAAGTAGCATGTCGGCAGCATTCCCAATAGGTTCGCGAACAGGATCACCAGCATGGAATCCACGACGCCCATCCCGTAGATGGCCTTGCCTAAGATCCCCACAGCGAAGTGACCCATGACCATGTTCGGCGACAGCCACATAGTGCACACATTGAGCAGCGACGTGTCGTGACGCTCGTCCTCCGGCACTCGCTCGATACTGCGCGGCTCCATGTAGTTCTTCTCGGCCCACCGCTGGGCGCGCGCGTACCAGGTGTCTCCATTCTCGTACTCGACGGGGACGTCGGCGTCG
>JAABLK010000018.1:0-104646 GCA_012295415.1 Phytophthora chlamydospora | reverse complement strand
AAGCAAACTCAGGGGCAACCGCTTCTCAGTCTCCCCGAGGGTTAGTTAATATGAAATGGGCAAAACAACAGCAGAAAGACCAATGACCCAACTAGAATATAAAATCGGTGGGTCACTCCAGGGTGTCGAAGGCACCATCTAACTGGACTTGAGTTTTGGTGGAGTCCCACAGACGGCTCGTCCAAGCCGGTGTGCCTTTGTGTGTCGCGGTCGCAGTCTCGATCCAGTCTTCCAAAAACTTTCGTCAGCAAGTCTCGCCGAAGTTGCTTGCGCTCTACAACGCAAAATGAACTCTGTTGTTTATGATATCTTCTCTCTCTTTCTTCTTCTCTCTTCTCTCTCCTTCGGTCTCCTCTGCAGGTCTGGTCTTGTTGAGTATACTTGGACTGAGTATACACTGGGGTGAATATCGTGTCTTGAGTATGGGTCGCGCTCTTCGGTAGCGTGCCAGAGCGCCTACGGTCCCCAAGACGGAGCAGCCCACGAACCCGGACTCAAGACGCTCGGAAGACAGGAAGAAGCCTCCTCGCAAGGACAAGCACAAGGATAAGCGTCGCGATGGACCGCCTCCGCCGGACCCAGATCCGGAGACTCCGACGAGATCTCAGACGACGACTACGATGACAACGAAGACGTGAGCGCCAACCAGACGACCATGTCTACGACGGAGTCTGGGACCCCGTTTCTGACGGTGAGACCATTCATCAGATCGAACCCGCTGACGGATTTTAGCCGAGACATTGAACTCTCAGAGCGCGTCCGATGGTGGGAGAAGTTCACGAGCATGGCGTCTAAAGGAGCTTGGACGACCAAGATGCGACGACCAAGATGCGAATCCAGGAACTGAAGCTGAAGATGCCCTCGCCTGCGCGTGACTGGTTCCGTTAACTGCCTAAGCACACACACCCAGCGCGATTGGAAGGAGCTGTCGTCTGCGTTCAGGAAGACGTATTGCAAGGGACGATGCTTCACAAGGCTCATATTTCATGGTCTCAGGAAACCCCGGTGTGGCGAAGGCGCGATCCATGAGTGCATTGTATTCATGTAGAGCGGCATTGCGTCGCGATGCTCGGTCGCGGTACTCTTTGGCAGAACGTTCCACAGAATCTTTGTTAATCGTCACCCAGTGACCACATTCCAAAAGTGCCTGAGCAAGCTTGAACATGGCATCCACGATTCGCTCGAGCATCTTCAGAGCCGCACCACTTCGCTTACTACGCCGATGAAAGTACAGGACGCGAACACGACGACGATACATCGTCTCCCAATGTTTGTACGAAGGAGCAAGGTGTAAATGTTGACGTTCCAGCGGTCCTTCATCTCCTTGCTGGAATGAGCTCCAGTGTCGTGATACCAGCGGTCATGAGCTAGACCAGTCACCTCTTTCGTACACCTCATCAGACTCATAATGACGTAGGCGCTATCATCACTTTCATTTTCATCACGACCCCTATTGCTGGCCTTGGCCTTGTTGCCTCCACTAGACTTGCTCCGCTTCTGCGCGGAGCCCCCCCACCCCCACCCCCACCCCACCTTGGTTGGCAGGCGGCAGACGCTTGCCTAAGTACGGGCAGTCCCGCACTTGATGACCTTGCTAGTGGCAATGGAAGCAACTGATACTATCCTTCAGCTCATTGCTGCCTTGCCCGCAACCGGCGCCACGGCCTCCACTTGGTTAGCTCCACCTCGACCACCATAGTCGCGACCACGACCGACTTTGCCACGGCCGCCTCCTCGACCGCTCCGTCCTGCACCTCGTCCACGGCCACGACCTCCACCAGTGAAGTAGGCCTTGTCTTCCTCGTTGTCTCCTTCTGCCTTCCGGTTCTGCATGTGGTCGTACGCCATCTCCAGGGCTTGCTCAAGCTGCTCATAGTTCGGTGGGTCGTCGGGTTCTGCGGCGTGTGAATCGTAAGAAACGTCTGCACCACATTGTCATATTCGCGGAGCAGCGAGCCGATTAAAATCGCTGGTTTCGCGTACTCGTGAATCGGTCTCCCAATCACTGAAATAGACTCCATGATGCGCCGCATCTCGCTCAGGTGATCAGGCAAGTTTCCCTTCAAGTCGAGATGGAGTCGACTTCACTTAGGCCTTTCTTCACCGTATTTTAGATGTGTCTTGCCCATGAAGCGCTCTCCATCACGTGGTACGTACTTGACGGTCTTCATTATCTGATTCGTCATCAACTCGTACGGAATCTCCTTCGCCCGTGATGTCTTGCTCATTCAGTCTTCGTAGTCAGATTGCTTGCTCTCCTCACGCTCTGCTACGTCCTTCTCACAGTATTACCACAGTCGCTTGCGCTGGAGCTTGAGCTTAACACACTCTTGCCACACTTCAAACGCACCCCCGTTAAACGGTGGAATCGATTTCCCCTCGTCCTTCGACTCCTTCAACTCCAACACTTATTTCTTTGCGGTAGCCACCGCTCGTAGATTAGTTGCAAGCGAGCTTCACCAACGCAGGTTGTGGACTCATAACCTGAAGCGACCTGCAGAGTGAAAAGTTAAGCTTTCAATGCTTGGCGAGCATGTGGTAAGATACCGCTTGCGAGAGAAGTCGTGTTTTCGTGAATGAGCTCACAGCTCACGTTAGTTCTCTCCTCTTCCTAACTTAAACTACTGTTTCACATCTAACCGTTGTTGCAGACAAACATGTAGGACAATCCTGCTACGTGGGAAAACCTCCAGCGAGATCTCTCGCCTTCTCGGGATAAACAACCCACACGGCACTTTACACATTCGACACCAACTCATGGTGGCCGGTACACTGCAGTTCGCAACACTTTTCATTGCTTCTAGTTTGGCCCGCAGAGCAGCTGTTTTGGCTTCTGCTTGATCGGCTCGTAGCGTGCTCTCAGACTTTGGAGGATAAGCCACTCTCGCAGACACGTGAGCGTCCAGAGAGGCAGCTTTCTTTTCCACCTCCTCGCGGACCACATTCTCGGACTCGACGACGACAGGTGCGGGGGTGGGCGGAGGGTCTTGCGATGCCAATAATGCTACCAATGCCTGCCGCCTCTCCTTAGCCTTGACGACCCTATTGGCGCTATCAGAGATCCCCGGGTTGGACCAAGACGAAAATGCACTTACGACCGGATCGGCTTGCAAAGTGTCATAAAGAAGATTGTCTGGCGATCTGTGCCGGTAAGAAGGGGGAGTTAATAAGGCTGCACCAATTACAATGTGAGAGATTAAGCCGCACTGCATGAGTTTGGAAGTCAATCGACCAAGGACGAGTGGGCAAGCAGTGGCAATGCTGGCGAAGTGCTCAAAGTCTCAGGCACCACAAGGTGACGGTCGCATCCATTCCATCACTGTACTTGTAGTGAGTCATGCTGTCCGTACAGGTCGAAAGAGCGATGCGCATGCTTCACATTCCCAGGCAAGTAACCGCATCGTGCGCCAAGTCTCACACAAGACTTGGGTTCCGTATACCTACCTACACAAGCGCATGAATCGCCAATAACGACGTGGCGACGAGCGCTTCTTCAACCCTGCAAACTATGGCTAGTTCAGCCTCTTTAATAGCATACATCAAGTCGCAGATCTCGAATCCCTCCGAATCCAGTTTTCAGCCAATAAGCATCAGCCAGCGCACGGGCACTGTTTTCAATACGGTGCCGTCACACGAGATCAGTTGGCAATTTGACACTCACGAGAAGACCCCTTACTCTACCTCGCCATGCAAGGAATCTTCACACTCGCGCTGCTGCTGCTCAACAGCTGGCTAGGCCATGGCGCCGAGGCGCTGGACGCGGTACATGCCTCCGCACCTCGCTTCGTGGGCGGCGCTGTGGTCGAGAGCAACTGCAACGACTGCACCAGCGCTCCCGTTGTGCACACGCTGCTCAAGCACGCGGACAACAGCAATTGAGGAGGAATAAACCTATGAACTCAAGAGAGCGAGACGGAGAGGAAGAGAGAGAGAGAGAAGAGAACCACCACCGCCCAAGACGTGGCGTCGAAGGGCGGCGTATGCATTAATATATATAACTCGGGTGCTGCTGCGTACCTGGACAAGATTTTGCCAAGCGAAATAACTGGCTATCATGTCTGAAGATTAATTTAGACACGGATGCTCAAGTCTGAAGGTGGCTCCAACTTCGCGTTGCAGTCTAAATGGAGACCGCCGAAGTTGGAGAGATGTCTGGCGTATTTTGAGCGGAAAACCGCTCATGCAGCGCGCTGTTGCGCGGCCATTTCGCCTTCCAGAGCCGAGTCCAGCGAGTGATCCGCCTCGGATGGCGCTTTTCACGTCGACGCTGACGCAGTGGAAGGAGCGGCAGCAGCAGAGCGCCGAGCAGGTGGACGTGCAAGCGCTACTCAACAGTGTCCGCACGTCGTTGCGAGCTCAAGGCCTTGTGTGAGTTGCTTTTGCTACACGACGAGATCAACTGTTTTTTTTTTCTGATCAGTTCTGCTGCTGCTGGAACGTGTGGCAACAGAGCGTGGGTGAACGTGAGTCTGGCGCTGGAGAAGGCACAGAGCGAGAGTGGCGGACTGAACAACAGTGCACTCAAACGCCTGCTAAACGGCAGTCGCGTGCCGATTTCGGACGTGGTATGGCTCGAGACTTATTTTCGTGGACTTGAGTTTGCGTTTGAGTTTTCTTCACTAACTTGACAACTCATTGGTATCGAACAGGATGCGCGAGCTCTAGTTCAGCGACTCACCCAATGCAGCACCGACGAAGACGGCAAGATTACAGCCGACGCGATTAAAAATCTCATCTTCGTACGTGGCAAGCATCTCTCGTTGTAGCTTTTTTAGCTGCACCGGTCTAACAAGCCGAGTTGATGTTGTAGGGGGCGTTGACGGGTCGAAAACTGGAGTTGGTGCAATCTGCATTCGATACATTGGACCGCAAGGGCGTCGGGTATCTAGCGCTTCAAGACGTCCTTGCAGCGCACGATGCAGCACGACACCCTGCTGTCATGTTCGGGGAGCAGTCAACCGAGCAAGCAGCACGAGAATTTCAGACTGCTTTCATGACTGCAGCGCGTCGGACAGGCACCGCCTTCGTCAGCTGGGCTCAATGGCTCACTTACTTCCAGTGCGTGGCGGCTCAAGCACCCAGCGATGAATACTTCGAGCTGCTGATGAAGCGCGTGTGGCAAGCGGATAAGCGGTGCTCGCTGCAGGAAGCTGCAGGCATTGCCGACCTGAACGCCCGCATGGACTCGATCCCACCCCCGGCACCAGCGCCAGTCGCTCCAGTATCCCTACTCCAGGCTCTTCAGCACAACCAGGGCACCAGTACCAAAGCCAAAGTCAAGCTCTCGGTCTCCACTGCTGCACCACCGAGGGCTCCGAACCGCTCAAACAGCTTCAGCTTTTCGCCGATGGACCCTGATGCTTCTCCTCGCGGAACTGCCATGCACACTACCAACGACTTCCTCAAAGGCTCACAGTTTGCTGCCTGCCTCAGTGAAGTGACGTCCCCAGTTTCCCCAGTATCAAGCGTCCAATCCGGAACTGGACCATCCGCCGAGACGCTCGACCCCGGAGCAGCTTCGGTGCTTCGAAAACTGCAACTTGGTTTGCGTGCAAGTGGCATCCAGGCTCTAGTCGATCTTGGACGCTGTCTCCGCCTAGGAGATGAAGACGGCGACGCAATGTTGACACTAGGGGAGTTTCGCCGTGCCCTTCAAAAGGCCTACGAGGCCACAAGCGCAACGACTGCAACCTACGCTCCTCTCAGCGACGCCGACCTCCGTGGGCTGTTCCGACACTTGGATAACGATCGAAGTGGGTCGATTCCAGTTGATGCCGCTCTAGATCTGGTGCGGGGAACGATGAGTTCTCGTCGGTTGCGTCTCGTTCATACAGCCTACCAGACTTTGGCCCGAGAAACAGGAACAGCCTTGCTGGACGCCTGCGACGTCGTTCAGCGCTACGATGCAAGCCGTCATCCGGATGTCATCGCACTGCGCAAGAGTGAGGAGCAATGCTTTCGCGAATTCGTCGAGAACTTTGACATGGACGAGAGCGGAGGTGAAGGCTCTGGAGCTCAAGGGAAGATCTTGCCTCGGCAATGGGAAGCGTATTACCACAACGTGAGCTTCCTCGTCCCCGACGACGACCTCTTTGAGCTCATCGTACGCAATACGTGGCAACTACCGTCCGCTGCAAGCCCAACTAAATCGGCTAACAAGAGTAAACCGCCACCAGTGCCGACCGAAAGTCCACGAGGAAGCACTGCAGCACGTCAGCCTACGCCAACGAATGGCGAAGTCACGTGGCGTGGAAGACGCAGCTCCGGCACGGGCATGGCGAGCCAGCAAGCCTTTGCTATTCTTCAGCCGGATCTGGTGGATCGCATGCCTCCGTCGGGTACTGCTGCGTTAAGTGCCATGAACTTGGCGATGCCTCCTTCCCCCGGTGCTGCCAGCAAGCAGTCCAAGGAGCTGCGAAGGATGATTCATACTCTTCGTTGCGGCCTGAAGGAGCGCGGCCTGGGAGGGTTTATCACGCTTCAGCAGCATATGCGTCGCGCTGCTGGTCGGTCCGACGACGACGCGGACGACCTCAATGATGGCAACGTCGGCTTTCACGAGTTCGTTCGTGCGCTCAAAAGCAGTGCGGTGCATGCTACCGGTAGAGACGCCCAGAGCTTGTTCTACCACTTCGACAGCAACCACGACGGCACCATGAGCGTCAGCGAGTTCCTTGCTGGTGTTCGGGAGCCTATGAATCCTCGTCGGCAGCTTGTTGTACGAATGGCATTTGACGCTTTGGATCGATCGGGCAGCGGGGAACTGGACGCTGCCGCAATTGCTGCGGCATTTGATGCGCGACGGCTTCCTGAGGTCATGACGGGCAGAAAGACCGACTGCGAGGCGCACGCCGAGTTCCTCGATACGTTCGGTCTTGTGACCGAGCGTCAACGACAGCGGCGTATTAGCTTTGACGTATGGGAGCGGTACTATGCCAACGTGAGTGCTGCCATGGATGAGGACGAGCAGTTTGAGCAACTGGTGCGCAATGCCTGGCATATTGGACCCAGCTACGGCGGGCGAGTAGCCCCCGCTGGCAGTAGGCCAGCCTCAGCTGAAGGAGTTCGTGTTGTGGTTCGACAGGACCCTGGACGCTCAAGCTTGCACGAAATCTTGGATCATTCAGCCGCATACTCGAGCAGTCCTACGTCCTCCAGCTCTGGTTCGAGCCCAAGCATGACACTTCGACGGGCGAGGAACAACGTGAGCAACTCGATCGCTGCTTGTCTAGGGAAAGCGTCTTCCACGCAACAGCAGAGCACGAGCCCCGAGACCACGTCTGGGTTGACTTCCCCAGGGAAACGCGAGTTCCACCTCCACCCAGCAGGAGTTCAGGCGATTTTGTCCAAGCTGAAGAAGGTGCTGCAAGCCCAGGGCACGCCGGGCTTCTGCACGCTCAATCGACGACTGCGAGCCGCCCGAGGCAACGCGATGAATTTGCAGGATCTCCGCAATGCGGCAGCTGAGTGCGAGATGACGCTGCCTGGCGGTCTTACCGACGCAGATCTCCGACTGCTCTTCCAGTACATGGATAGCGATGGCGACGGACGTATCGCGCCAGACGAGTTGATCAACATTGTGCGACCAGCGCTATCAGGACGGCGTCTGGAGTGCGTCCGGGAAGCCTTTGCGAAGCTGGCAAAGGCAAGGAACTCTCACGATGTCGAAAAGGCCTTGCTCGAACCCAGCGACGTAGTGGAGGAGTTTGACGCAAGCTCTCATCCCGATGTGATAGCAGGTCGGCGAGGAGCGGACCATGTGTGCCGGGAGTTCCTCGAGACATTCGACATCGATGGTGGCGCCCAAGACGGAAAAGTTTCGTGGGAGCTGTGGAGAGGCTACTACCACAACGTGAGCGCCAGCATCGCGCCCGACAAGCTCTTCGAAGAGATAGTGTGCAGCGTATGGCATCTTGAGGGTTCCAACATCAAGTCCTCATACAAGTCTGGCGTTGATCCTGAGCAATCGCAGCCACAGCAGCAGCAAGACAACCAGCGCAGTAAGACCAACGGGCCCTTGAGCTATTCTCCTCAGTCGGTGACGTCTCCATCAACAGGACTCCGATCTAACGCTGCGGTGATGGAAACTCCCGTTTCGTTGATCAAGGAGAGGAAGATCCTGTCGCTGAGAGATGTTGCAAGCGGCACAGGCATGGCCGACGCGACTCGGATCTCCTTGGCAAGAGACTCACCACTGGGCGTGGAGAGCGTGCCAACGTACGCGGGTGACACGGTTCTCCACGCAGTCCGGTACCGCATCCGCCAGAGCAGCTCGCTAGCCGACATCGTGCAGCTTCGCGCTCAACTCAACCAAGCTGCAGACCCGCGAACGGGGGCGATCACGTGCACTCGCTGCTGCGAGGCGCTGAACGTCGCTCTGGGTCTCAACCTCGGCGAGCCTCAAGGCCGCGCGCTGTTCGAGCACCTCTCGCACATTGGCGACGACAACAGCAATGGCACCGCTGGCGGGCGCTTCCTACAGCAACAGCAGCGCGTTAACGGCTACGACAGCACCAGCCACCGCCTGCCGCTGCGACTGGTGCTGGGCTGCCTGCTCGAGCGGCTGAGCCCGGCATGTCTGGCCAGTGCCACGCAGGTGTTCACGGGACTGCAGACTGCTGGCAAAGGCCGCGTGTTCCCCGCGGCGCTTGCCTCGAGCTTCCAGGCGGCGAAGCACCCGGACGTGGTGCTGGGCAGGACGTCGGCCGCCGAGGTGTTCCAGGACTTCGCGCTCAACTTCGAGCTGGTCGGCGGCGAGGGCGTCGTGACCTTCCAGCACTTCGAGAACTACTGCGTGAACCTGCACGCCGCGTTGGGCAGCGACGAGATGCTGCAACTGGTGCTTCGCGACTGCTTCAACACAAGTTGAAGTTGGTGTAGCCATTTCGGCAATCGTAATCCATCGGATTTGATAACCTTTTACATTTTATTGAAAATGGACACGGATTTTTTATAAATGTATACAAACAAACACTATAGCCTATAGAACCACATTTTGCTGAGGTGTTTCAAACGTCTAATTGCGCCGGTGCTGAACACGATGGAATTCGGCGCCACGGGCTCCGAAGGGGGTCGTCGCCCCAGGACCTCGACGGGGAATGGGTCATTCATTCATCGAGAGGCCGAGACGGAGCGAATTTTGCAGCACCTTCACGTTAGCACCCGAGTCGCCAACGCGAGTCAATGTCAATGGGCCGAAAAAGGATGCGCAGCGCGTCGGCGCAGGACGACGAGGCCGGACGACGACGGTGCGATGGCGAGATGGCCGCTTCCGCTGTAGCAATAGACGAGGAGTTTTGTGGTGGCAATAGAAATGCACCGGTTGCTACGGTAGACCCCTCTGTCGATGTTGCGGACATCGAGACGCAGGCTCAGCAGGACCAACAGGTTGCAGGTCAGCAGGACTTAGGACGCCAGGACGCAGGTCCGCAGCCCACGCGACGTGCACTGGTCTGGTTTCGACGGGATCTGAGGTTGCACGACAATTTGGCGCTGGACGCGGCCATCCGTGCGCAGCAGCAGCTTCAGCGAGCCGGCGGGGGTGACATGGCGTTGATTCCAGTGTACATCCTGCACCGACCCGTGCATCAGCGCTGTGGGCCGCTGCGGTTCCAGTTCCTTCTCGAAGCAGTGCAGGATTTGGCCACGTCCATCGACACTCTCCAGGGTAGGCTACTGGTGCTGAGAGGAGAAGCTGTCGAGGTGCTGCGCGCCGTGCTCCCGGCCTGGGGCATCACGGACATCTTCTTCGAGGCCGGGGTCATGCCGTACGCGGTGGCGCGTGACGACCGCGTGCGGGCGCTGGCGAAGTCGCTTAACATCCACGTGACCTCGACCCGCGGCGTGACGCTGTACGACCCGCTCGAGATCATCCGCCTGAACGGCGGCCAGCCCCCGAGCGACTACGAGCGGCTGCTGGAGATCACCGACAACATGCCGCAGCCAACGCAGCCGATCCCCGCGCCCGGCCAGCTTTCCAACGCGCACAAGTTCTCCGCCGAACAGCTCTTCGCTCTGCTCAAGAACTTCTGTCGACACAGTACACGCGTGGCGAATGCAATCGCCGGCGTTGACTCGAGTGTGAAGAAGACTCCGCCGGAGTTGTTCGCCGTGCCGCCCCTCACAGCACTGGGGCTGACTCCGAAAGAGCCGCATACCTTCCTGTATGGCGGTGAGAGCGAGGCACTTCGGTTGCTGGACGCTTTCTCCCAGGACGAGCGGCGTGTAGGACTCTTCGAGAAGCCTCGTACCTCCCCAGTCGCTGTCGACGCACCGTCCACCACGTCCATGAGCCCGTACCTCGTGTTTGGTTGTCTGAGCGCGCGCGAGTTCTTCTACCGCATCATGTTCATCCAGCTGCAGTTCCCTCTGCGCCCCGGGCCAACGCAAGTCACACTGGAAGGCCAGCTCATGTGGCGCGAGTTCTTCTACTGCTTCGCTTGCGGCACGCCGAGCTTCGACTCGCAGGAGCTCAATCCGGGCTGTAAGCAGATCAAGTGGAGGATGCGAGCGGAGAGCTGCGAGCCACGCCCTGAACAGGATAAAAAAACGAGCAACACGGCGCAAGATGCCGACGAAAAGCTGGCCATGCACCAGCTACAGTGCTGGAAGGACGGACGCACGGGCTTCCCGTGGATCGACGCCGTGATGCGGCAGATTGACCAGGAGGGCTGGACACACCACGCCGGACGCCACGCCGTGGCCTGCTTTCTTACGCGCGGGGTGCTCTACATCTCGTGGCTGCGGGGCGCCGAGTGCTTCCAAGAGAAGCTGCTCGACATGGACTGGCCGATCAACGTCGGCAACTGGCTGTGGGTCAGTGCGAGCTGCTTCTTCTCGGACTTCCGTCGCGTGGCGTCTCCGTCGACGTTCCCACAGCGGTGGGATCCGCACGGCGCGTTCATCCGCAAGTACATCCCAGCGCTGCGAAACATGCCCGACAAGTTCGTGTTCGAGCCCTGGAAGGCGCCGCTGAAAGTGCAGCGCGAAGCTGGCTGCCTCATGGGGAAGGACTACCCGTTCCCCATCGTCGACGCCAAGCACGCGATGGAACGGTGCATGGTTGGCATGCGCAACGCGTATTCCGACTCGGAGACGGAGAGGGGCTCCCGTGCGAGTGCAGACGACGCGGCAAGCGGAAGTTCGTCTCCTTGGGGCGCCGACGACATGTGCTACAGCTATCGAGGAGCGGACCCCAAGAAGAAGCCCCAGTCCTGTTGAGACGAGGCAGTAGTGACAAGGTTGGAGATGCTGCTTGTCCTTCCCGTGACTCATCGAGCTCCAGGACAATAAATTATCACCAGGTATAGCTGGACAGTTTTGGTCATGCATATATGGATCTCTATGAAGCCTGCGAGAACGGCAACGAGGAGCGCGTGGTGGAGCTGCTGGTGCTGGGGCAAGACTCTCTGTCACCAGCTTCTCAGCTACGTGTTCGAGGTATCGCCGGGAGGACGGCGCTGCTCGCTGCGTGCATGGGCGGCCAAGCGAGCGTCGTGCGGCTGCTTCTGGGCGAGAAGTCGGTCGTTCACTTCACAAGTCGCTCGGAAGACGAGGTGGTGAAGCTGCTGACGCCGCTGGTGCACGCGTTCCAACAGGCTTCATTCTCGAATGACGCTGGCGTTGGCGCGCTCTTCAAGGTGGCGATGGTCACGAAAGCTGGCAGCTCGGACGTCGTCCCGATGGCGCAAGTGCAGCTCCCGCCGCAATGGGCGATTCCTCCGAGCGAGTTGCTTGAGGGGAAGCAGCACGTCGACGACTTCGGCAACACCCCGTTGCAGTGCGTGAGCTGCTTCGGCTGCGGCTCCAGCGTAAAGCACGTGGACGACGGACTCGATATCACCAGACAACTTCTGCTTCACGGAGACCAGCCCAACCTGCCCAAGCACAGCAACCAGTGGACGCCGCTGCATTGGGCGGCTTACAACGGGAACCACGAGCAGATTGCGATGCTGCTGGACCCGGCGACTCACGTCGGCGACGGCACCAAGCGCTTTGCAAAGACGCAATTCGCGATTCCTCTACTGACCGACACGGACGACTTGTTCCCAGTGGACGTTACCGGTCGGCGTGGACTCGCGCTCAAAGATGAAAGAGCTACGCTGGACCAACAGGCCTCGTCTTTAGAGGACGACACGAGCCGTGAGTTTGCGCACTGGCGTCTTCGACTGGATCACGTTGAAGCGGTGAGCTTGTTTATCCACGAGTTCCTCAGGAATGGACCGCACCTGACACGCTACGTGAGCGAGATGAACGCTCGCAACCCGCAGTACCACCGGAAGAAGAACCGCCGTAAAACCAAAGCTGTGGTGGTGCAGGACGCCGTTCGCTACGGCCAACACCTTCTCTACTGGGCTGGCTGCTTCGGGCTCGTCGAAGAAGTACGCGCGTTGCTCCAGTTGGAGTTGAGAATGAATACTGTGGGTGGCGACAGTGGTGAAGCAGACAACGATATTAAGATCTCTCTCAGGATGCTCTACATGTGCTCGTGCGAGTCAGGCAAGAGGCAATCAGTGCTCCACGCAGTTGCAGGCCATGGCCAACTGGAGATCCTGCAGTTGCTGCTCAACAAAATGCTAGACGACCAGCTGCATCCTTCCGACGCCGCTACCCTTGTCGGTGCTTCCATGACGAGTTCGTTGCTGAAAGGAGCGAAGCCCAAGAAGAACGTCGTCGTTCCTATCGCAAAGGACGATGAAGTGTCCAAACCAGCGACGGAATTGGCCGATGAGAGCGCGAAACGCGAGCATCTCGAGGTCGCGGAGCTGGTTAATGCAGGCTGGAGGAACTACCGCAACGAGACCCCATTGTTCCATGCTGTGCTCTACCTCCAACAAGCGGCGGTGCGGCTATTGGCCAGAACCCTCAGCCCCGCGAGCCTCGTGTGGGAGCTGCAGAACGTCAACGTCGAGGGTTCGTCGCTTCACCACATTGCGAGCGAGGATACTCGCTTAGTGCTCGGCATTGAGCATCAATCTGCTCGTCCTGAGTACGTGATGCTGTTTGATGGCATCAAGAAGAAGCAGTTCAAGGAGACGGTCATCGAGACGATGCACGAGGAAAGCTCCATCGCGCCCTCGCTCGTAGTGACACGCTCGGGTATTCGAGAGACGGCGCCTGGCGTTTGCAGTGCTAGACAGGAGACCGACTACATTGTCGTGGCCGCTACAGACGACGTACTCATTCACCAGGCTCAGGTTCTACAACTCAAGGTGAAACATCGCGGGTCCTCGACACGGTCCAAGTACGACGCGACTTCGCCCGAGTTGTTCGAGAGCTTCCGGTCTTTACAGCGCCAACAAGTCATTTTGAATGTTATCCAGCGGAAGATCAACCTGCAAAAGCACCTCAAGAACGGCAACATCCGCACGATTTTCCCTCTCCACGACGCCATGGGCTGCCGCAACATCCTTCGCCATTGGGGCTACACGGACACTTACCAGCGCATCTTCCAGCCTTTTGCGGGCAACAGCCTGGAGCAGTTCTTGTTCGAGCGCAAGCGCCATCAGTACGAGATGCTGTGGCCGCTGCTCACGTATTTCGGCGAGAAGCACGCCTTCTACTACGCGTTCGTGACGTTCTACACGGTGTGGCTTGTCCCCATGGCGCTGCTGGGCGCAACGTGTCAAATGCTGTGGCTTGCTGACGACGTAAGCTTCGTACCACCACTTTTCGCGATCGTAGTGTCCATTTGGGCGACGCTGATGGTCGAGCGCTGGAAGCGCAAGCGCAGCGAGATTCAGAGCAAGTTTGGCCACTTCCGACGCAACCGGAGCGAGGAAACGCCGGGCTTCTATGGGGATTTCCAGGTCGAGACGACGTTCCTTCGAGCCAAGACTGCTGTGGACGTCAGCTTTCCACGAGCACTGCAGCTTGCGCGGATTTACGTGGGGATCCCGGCTTTAATGACCATGGGCGTCGCGGCGGTGGCCATCTTCGTGGCTGTGAAGATGAACACTGCGTCTTCAGTTGTTGTGCACAACGCGATGCCCTGGCTACCGACGCTGCTGGTTCCGTACGTTGTGCCCTTCATGAATGCAGTGTCAATGCTGCTACTCGACAACTGGTACACGCGTCTGGCTCGACGTCTTACTAAGTGGGAGAACCACCGCACAGTGTGGGAATTCGAGTCCATGCTGGCCGTTAAACTGTTCTGGTTCAAGTTCCTCAACGCTTTCATCTCGCTCTTCTGGATCGCGTTCGTGGACCAGAACGCTGCAGCTCTTCGCAAGCAGCTGCTGATCATCATGGGCGTTCGACAGCTCTGGAATTCCGTGCAACGCGATCTCTTGCCCATGTTTCATGTGCGATACAGGTGGAAGAGCGCGGGTTTCCTCTTCCGCTCGACAAGTTCAGTTCCCCGAGCGAACCATTGGTGGTCGTTGGCAAGTCATGAATGGTATGACGCAGAACTCAATGATCCTGTTACGGCGGCATCTCCACGTGAAGGAGACCGGTCTCCTCCTCCTCCTGTTATCCTGATTCAAGAGCTCATGTATCCACACGACTTTCTCATGGGAAAGCAGATGGAAGTGGTCTTGCAGTTCGGATACGTCACCATGTTCGTCTCGGTGTTACCCGTTGCCCCCTTGTTTGCTCTACTGAGCAACGTAGTGGCCATGCGTCTTGATGTACTGAGCTGTACGCAGGCCAAGCAGCGTCCGCCCTTCGAGAGCGAGACGGAGGTATCAACGTTCATGAGTATCCTCGAGTTTATGAGTTTTGCGGCCGTCGCGGTCAACTGCGCCGTTCTCTTCTTCACCACCAGGTCCGACTTTGAAAGCTTGATGCAGGTGGCAAACCCTAACTGGAGAGGCGACGCAGTTGACACAACGGAGAACCCGAACGTCTACGTGAAGGAATTGTGGGTTTTACTGGTGATCGAACACGTCGTCCTGGGCGCGAAGGCTCTCCTGTCGCTGGTGATCGATGACTCGGCTTCTTGGGTGCGGCTGGACGAAGACCAAAGCGACGAGGAAGAGAAGAAGAGGATGCTCGGTGTCCGAGCCCGCAGCATGTCGAATCCACCCACTGCAAGAGCTTCGTCGACTCAAGCTTTGCAGGTGGACCCCCAGAGCAGTGTGGAACCGGGCTCCTCGAAATTCAACCAGGTTCTGGCTAAACAGTACTTGGCTGCGTTGCAGGAGCGAGATGAAGCCTTTAAACGGGAGCAAACCGTCCGGGAACTCCTGATCGAGTCACAGAAACGCGAGTCGGACACAGAGGCTATCGCTCAGGTTCAGATCAACTCGGTGCCAGCCTCAACACTCGGCGATACCAAGAGCGAAAGTGCTGCGGTCATGAAAGAAGACGAAGAGAAGTTGAGTTTGTTCAACGTAAGGGCAACTTGCAGTGCACTCGGACGACGGCAATGCTTTGTGTGCTACGCGCTACGAAACCTTGAAACTGCTTCCGAAAAGAGATGTCTTTCATGCCACATCGCGCTGTGTTTGTCGTGTGACGATGTCCTTCATCTCGACGACCTCGGCGTGACCGAGCCTTCCCACTTCCGGGTGAAGATGACGTCAGAATTGTCCAGCAATGAGGTCGTGGAGGAAGTGCAAGACCTGGCGGCTAGCGAGGGGTCCGAACATTTCGACCGACGTTCAAGTCGGCGTTGCAGCAAGCACGAGAAGAAAGAGTTGAGGGAATTGCGACGGCATGTCGAGACGTTCTTTGCGATGTACAATGCCCCTACAGCTCAGCAGCAGCAGCTGACGAGCGACGAAGCGTTCAAGCGATGCTGCGCCAACGCTCACCTTGCCCTGCGCTATCTTCACAATCTTGAGCGACAGCGCTCGTATCTCGCAGGCTCGGCGGTCTCACCAGCACTTGCCCCAGTGTCTAAAAATCCCGAAGGACTTTGACAAACTAGTTTAATAGCAAGCGGTGGCTTTCGAGCGTCAAGCCGGCCTCTTACAGCAACTGACGGCGGTCGAAGTACTCGCGAATGGCGCGGATATCGTCGGGCGACGTGCGGCAGCAGCCGCCGAAGAAGCGCGCGCCGGCGTCATACCACTTGGGCGCGAACTCCTCCCACGAGCTGGAGCCGCCGGTGCTATCGGCCGGCAGCCACTGCTTGTTCACTCCGTCCCAGCCTTCTCCGCTGTTAGGGTAGACTGCCTTGGGCCACGGGCAGTCCAGCTCGCGCAGCAGACTCTCGACGTGCTGCGGCGGCGTGCAGTTAATGCCGATCGCGAGCAGCTGCAACGGGTTCTTGAGCTTGGCCAGGATCTCCGGGATGCGAGCGATAGGCTCGCCGCTGTTGAGCTCCGTGCCGTTGTGACAGGCCACGGCTACGATGGCGTGGGCGGCCGGGAACTCGTTCAACAGGTCCACGAAGGCCTCCACCTCGACGAGGCACGGGATGGTCTCGCAGATGAGGAAGTCGGCGGGCGCGTAGTCGGTGAAGAAGGCGAAGCGGTGCTTGTGCCAGGCCACGAGCTCCTCTTTGCTCTTGCCGTAGTCTCCACGGTACTCCTGCGACAGAAACCAGTGTACTCGTCAATCCACGCACGCAACTCGTGCTTCAAAACTCTGACAAGAACTCACCGATCCGTCGGCTAATGCTGCACCGTAGCAGCCAATGCTGGCGCCAACAAGCGGGTGGATGCGCTTGCTCTGGTCCAGCTCCTTCCAGGCTGCGTCGCGCGCCTGCACGCCGAGGTCGATACTCTTGGCGAAGAGCTTCTCGACTTCATCGAGTTCCGTGACGTTCTCGCGCTTGAAGCCGTCGACCGACGCCTGGTAGCTGGCGGTGGTGGCTACGTCCGCTCCGGCCAGGAAGTACGTCTTGTGGGCATTGACTACCACCTCCTGGAGGTGCGCGTTCTTGTCCAGCAGCAGCGAGGCGGACCACAAGCTGCTGGCCGACAGGTCCACGCGCGGGTCCTTCTCCAGCTCCGTGGCGAAACCTCCGTCCAGGACCACGACGCGGTGCTTGTCGGCCAAAAGTTGCTGCAGACCAGTGAGGGCGGCGGAGCTCATTGCAGGCGAAGAAGAGGGCGGTGAACGGCGGGCGAGCAGCGGCGACGCGGTGTGCCGTGCAGGTCAAAAATGCTGTGACGTGTGACGAAATCCGATGGCCTCTGAGCCCGTTGAGAAATGGAGGTCGGTGATTGGAGGATAAGAGGTTCGACAAAGACAAACATCAAGCGGGTGACATCCGTCCTGACATTAATAGAGCCGCTATATGACGTACGAACGCGAGAAGGGGTGAACTAGCATATCGGAGACGGTGCGCACACTGCATCCGAGCCATTGCCGACGACTTCATTCAGCAAGTTCCAGTGCGAGGCGCAGTCCAGCCGTCGCGAGTTCTGCGGCGATTGCAGTCGACGGGAAAGGATTTGGTCGGATCGACTGCAATGTGCCAGGTCAAGGCGACGAGCAAGACGCCGCTGGTGGCGCCGTTGCCGCCCGCGGAACCCAAGAGCTCGCTGTGGCAGCCCAAGCTCATGTACTTCATGAGCAACGCGTGGACGTCGGCGCAGATGAACTTCCTCACCGTCTTCTTCCAGCAGACGGCGCAGTTCTCCAAGGTGCAGATCGGCGTGCTGCAGACGCTGCCCTGTGTGTGTGCCATGCTGGCGCCGCCCTTTTGGGGCGCCGTGGCTGACCGCATCCAGAACCAGCGACTCGTGCACATCTTCTGCATCGTCACGGCCGCGCTGCTGCTGTTTGCCGTGCAGTTCTTCTACTGGTCCTTCAGCTGGATGGTCATCGTCATCATCCTGTCCAACTTCCAGGTGGCCCCGACCGGATCGCTGCTGGATCACACGGTGCTCAACCTGCTGGAGAAGGTCGGCGGTGAGTATGGCAAGCAACGGCTGTTTGGAGCACTCGGCTACGGCGTTGGGGCCTACATCACGGGTCTCATCGTGGCTGTGGCCGGTATCTCGTGGTCCTTCAACGTCAGTGTGGCGCTCGGGTTGACGTCGCTGCTAGTGCTGCGCACGATCCCGGCGATGGAGGACAGCCCTCTCGCGCCGGATGCGGACCTGGAGGGTGGCGCGTTCAAGTCCCCCTCGTTCATGGACAATGTCCGGCTGGTCTGCCAGAAGGTGGACGTGCTGGTGCTGTTCGGCGTCGTGTTT
This sequence comes from Phytophthora chlamydospora, assembly GCA_012295415.1. Taxonomy (NCBI): domain Eukaryota; phylum Oomycota; class Peronosporomycetes; order Peronosporales; family Peronosporaceae; genus Phytophthora; species Phytophthora chlamydospora. Next base: position 86,551 of record JAABLK010000018.1, on the reverse strand, counting down.
CTCATGGGACTCATGTACGGCGTGCTCTCCAGCTTCCTCACGCTCAACCTGTATAACCTCTCCGGGCAGAACGCGCAGATCGTGGGCATTGCCATCATGTGCGAGACGGCGTCGGAGCTTCCGGCGTTCTTCTACTCGCACTGGATCATCAACCGGTTCGGCATCGTGAACGTGCTGCTGCTGTCCATAGTGGGCTACGCGCTGCGCGTCTCCTTCTACGCCTTCATGACCAACGCGTGGTGCGCCATTCCGTTCGAGTTCCTGCACGGCGTGACGTACGGGTTGGCATGGGCGGCGTGCACGCAGTACGTCTACTCGGCAGCTCCTCCCGGCTGCCAGGGCACCGTCATGGGCGTGTTGAATGCCGTGCAGAACGGTCTCGCGCGCGGCATGGGCACGCTTATCGGCGGCTACTTGTACCAGCACTTCGGAGCTCGCACGATGTGGTTGGTCACGGATCTGGGCGTGCCACTCGCGGCCATTGGGCTGGGCGTGTTCGCTCGCCTCAAGAGCAAGAGCGACGTGGTGTCTGAGAAGCACCTGGAGGAGGCTGAGCTCTTCTCGCCACATGCGGGCAACCCGCAGGCACTCAAGGCGCACGTTAGCCAAACATTCGAGGAGATCCATTAGTTTTTTTTTTACATTTTGAGACGTTAGAGAGCACTTGCACTGCGCCGAGTATAATAATGAGCAACAAAAGGCAACTTGCACACGGCATTGCCCTGTCTTACTCCTCCACAGCTCCAGGTAGTACTTGGCCTGCTAAATCATCTCGGGCGAGCAGTCCGCCTTACGACATTCTTCTCTTGACGCGGACTTTCTTGTCGGCGACTTCAAGTTGCTTGATCGCCGTTTGTGTGCTCCACGCGAATTAGGATTTTCCTGATCTTTCGCGAGTCCATCGTCGAGTTTCTGACCCATGACGGACCATTCGCCGCCGCCCGAGTCTGCGGACGACGCCGACCTGGTGAACTTCGCGTCCTCCTTGCTGGAGGCCGCAGGTGACGACCCGCAGCTGCCGGAAACGGCTCTAGACGCCGCCGCACTGGATGCCGTTCACGCCGCCATCCACGCCCCACGAGAGCAAGAAGGAGAGCAGCAGCAGCAAGAACTCGCCTCCAAGTCCATTTCCACCGAGAGCTTGTCGTTGGAACTGCAGCACCAGTCACCACAGCCTAAAGAGGAACAGAACGTGCCACTTCCGGGCGAACTTGGGCCTGAAACAACCTCGAATGCTCCGGAAGAAGATGAAGTTCGAATCCTCATGTGGTTCCGTCGGGATCTCCGTCTACACGACAACTTGGCGCTCACGACAGCGCTGCAGCTGATGCAGCAGCAGGAGCAGAAGCTGGCGGGCCGCAAGGTCGTGTTCATCCCGCTCTACATCGTACACCGCCCCAAGATCATGCTCTGCGGTGTTAACCGCTTCCAGTTCATGTTGGAGAGCGTGTCGGACCTGGCCGACGCTCTGGCCGCGCGAGGCTCACGGCTCGTGGTGGCCAGAGGAGACGGAGTGCAGGTGCTGCGCCGCCTGCTGCCTGCATGGCGCATCACGCACTTGTTCTTCGACGCCGCCAGTGAACCTTTCGCCATCGACCGAGACAACCGCGTCGTGGCGCTGGCCAACCGACTGGGCGTCCAGACCCACGTCACCCACGGCTACACACTGTATGACTTGGACTCAGTCATCGCTGGCAACGAAGGAGAGCCGCCCAAGACGTACACGGCCTTCCTCCGGGCACTGGCAATGCAGCCCAAGCCTCCCAAGCCGCTTCCAACGCCAAGCAAGGTGCCTGTGCTGGCGTATCTGCCCAGTGAACTGTATCAGCAAGTTGTGGACTACTGGCGATCCCGACTAAAGCCTGACAGCTTGGTGAAGGAGGAGAAGACGGAAGACGAGGCGGATGTCGAGGAAATGGACGACCCGGACGAGAAGGCGAAGCAGTTGAACGAGATCGCAGGCCCTGAGCAGCAGTTTACGCTGCCAGAAGTGGCGGACTTCGGCTTTGAACCTCCGGAGCGGCACCCTTTCATCTACGGCGGCGAGCAAATTGCCTTAAGCATTCTACGCGACTATTGTCGCAATGAAGGCCGCGTTGTCAAATTCGAGAAGCCCAAGACATCCCCAGCTCAGACGACGCCGTCGGCCTCAACCACATCGCTCAGTCCGTACTTGTATTTTGGCTGTATCAGTGCACGGACGTTCCTGCACCACGTGCAAGCCATCCAGGAACATCACGCGACGGCGCTGTCCGCAACACCCGTGAGTCTGGACGGGCAGCTTCTCTGGCGAGAGTTTTTCCACTGCCACGGACGCGCCAATCCGTACTTCGACAAGATGGAAGAGAGCCCTACTTGCCTACAGATCGACTGGAGATGGCACACGATTCCAGAAAAGGAAGAGGATCTGACCGACGACGACAAGCTCGCGCGGTCGCAGTTTAAGGCTTGGACAGACGGACAGACGGGGTTCCCGTGGATCGACGCCATCATGATCCAGCTCAAAGAAGAGGGCTGGATGCACCACTTGGCGCGCCATTCCGTGGCGTGCTTCCTTACTCGAGGGGATCTCTACATCTCGTGGGTGCGTGGTCTCGAGGTCTTCCAGGAGCGGCTGATCGACCACGACTGGAGTATCAACGCCGGCAACTGGCTGTGGCTAAGCAGCAGCTACTTCTTCTCGGCCTACTTTCGCGTGTACTCCCCGTCAACCTTCGGCAAGAAGTGGGACCCCGAAGGTTTGTTCATCCGGAAGTACGTGCCGGCGCTGAGTAAGATGCCGGTCAAGTACATCTACGAGCCCTGGAAGGCACCAATGACGGTGCAACATGCTGCGGGCTGCCTCATCGGCAAAGACTACCCGTTCCCCATCGTGGACCACAAGATCGCCATGCGTCGGTGTATGGCAGGCATGAAGCAGTCGTATGCCGTCGGTCAGTACGGCACCCCACCCATCCCGAGGCCACCCACCAGTCCCCGCAGCAAGCGTCAGCGCGAAAATTCGTCCAGCTCGTCAGAGACCTCTGAAGACTCGACGACGCAGTAGCTGGTAAGTGAGCGTGTTGTGACGGAGCTACGGTGTTGCGTCACTTGAGGTCAAAAGGATTGTCAGAAGTTTTGATCGATGCAAGTAGATAGCTCGGACTGACAAGGAAGAAGGAAGCTGTCGAAAAGCGAAATGGATATGATTGATGGCGCATGTGTGTGCGTGTGCTTTTGCGTGATGACTTCACTTCTCAAGTAGCTCCACCGCCGCCGGGAGGTCATGCAGTCGTCCGCTTTGGTTTCACGTCAGCGCTTGCTACGGCTTTTGCTTGTGGTTGGCGCGGCGATAGGGGTGGCGTTGACCGTGTTGGAGGCATCGGGCACGAGCGGACTGAGTTTCTATCGCGAATTGCCCGGCATGCATAGATGCAAAGCTTCGTGTGACGACAGCAAGTGTGAAAGGAGTCTCCAAGGACCGTGGGAGGGCTTCGCAATGCCTGCGAGGCTACCGGAATCCCAGAATTACGAAGTTCGGCCTCTATTCCGGGGCAACAAAGGACCGGAAATGGAGCACCACAGACCCCGCCACCACAAATATGACAAGGAGAGCGACGATGATGACGACTCGAAGGATGATAAAGACGATGAGGAGGACAGCGATAGCAGTGACAGCGGCAGCCAAAGCGACAGCGGTTCCCAGTCCGGTGGCATCCAGTCTAGCGCCATCACCCGCTTGGGCGGTGTCAACATTGGCAACACCATTACAATCATTAACGTGGGTGGTGCTGGCGCGCTACCGAGTGGCAGTCAGGAGGGTAGCGGACCAAGTGGGGGAGTACCGAGCAATTCGATCCCGCCTGCTGGTAACGGTGTCGGTCGCGCTGCCATCAGCGCTGCTGCTGTTCGGGCATTCTGCGACTCGATGGGCTGCGGTCCTGGGAAGATCTTCCAGGGCTCATTAGCAGGGTCGAGTTCAACAACGTTCTCGATGGCGACCTCGACGAACACCAGCAGTGGTTTTGGTGGCAGCGCGGCAGGCAGTAGCAGTGGCAGTGGGGCGACCAGGAACGAAGCGAAGTACGCCAACTCGGCGAAACACAATGGTAGCAGCATACTGCCGATGAGGGCAGCCAAGTGGCTTGTGCTCGTCGCGATCCTTGTCCAAATTAATACTTGACGAATACATTAGGGTCCTTCTCGATGTAGATCCGGTACGCCTTGTTGGTCCGCAGCCGTGGCGTGTACAGCTTAGTTTTCCACTCCTGCAGCCCACACACCACCACACACGTCAGCTCCAGCTCTTTGCAGGACCTGGAGAACCAACGCGTGAAGCGCACGTGCCGAGACGGCGTCGTGCGGAGCGTCCCGGTGCACAAAGTGCTTCACTGCTTAACGAAGAACGGCGGGTGCGGGACGACAGTCGACCGCGACGTGAACGCGGCCAAGAACATCCTCAGCGTGCTGCAGAACCAACTCGCAGGCATCAACGAGAGGCCTCTGCGGCTCCAGCGTCCGCACGCAACAACTGAGACCAATCCAAGCAACACCAATCCTCAGCCCATCCATCCCCGGGTGGTTCCATTCATTTGGAAGCGACTCCTCTGAAAAGAAGAGCGATGTTGACCGCCAATCCTTCTCAGACCAAAAAAGAAGGGGTTGGCATTACGAGGGCCGGTGTACTCACCACAAGCAGCGGTCGTACGCCGCGGTGGGTCTCCGATTCGCAGGGTTGCAGTAGAGCGAGTCATCGTCTTCGAGGAAGCTAGTTGGCATTCTGCAGGGATGACATTTGTGCTGTAATCCGTAGTATTAGGGTTAAGATTGAAGCTGTAGCCTCTTGGCGGCGTCTCTCATGTCCGCAGTGCTCTCTTCTCGCCGGCGTTTGCCGTGCCGACCGTGCGGCACGACGGTCGACGAGCCGTTGGCGTGGGTCATGGCCACGCTCACTTGGCATGGCCCCGGCGTGGCGTTAGAGGTCGATGATATCCGAGTCATGATGATCGTCACTTCAGCCTGCAGCGTCCGGCCGTCGGTCCGAAGGCTCGCGATCTCCGACGGTGTGAGGTCGTCGTGTTCCGGTGATAGTAGCAGCGTCGAGCGCACGGCCGTGATCGCGAATTTACCAGTGTACGCCTTGGGGAGCTGGTATCGACACAGCGGACAAGTGCTGCGCCGCGTGAGCCACGACTGCGCGCAGCCGCAGTGGAAGCGGTGGCCGCACGGCAGTTCGAGCGGCGCCGTGGAAGTGGCCGCGTCTCCGCCCAAGCAAATGGCGCACGGCGTCTCCAGCTCGCTGTTTGGCCGATCGTTGTCCCGCACCATCTTGGTGAGCGCTGCTGGGTCCATGGGCGAGACCTGGCCGAGCTGAGGCAATACCCGTCTCAATACGAGCCGCACCCACGCAGGGCTCTCGATGTGCCGCAGCACGTCGGCGATGCACTCGCGCTGGGCCGCGTAGCGCACTTTGACGTTCAGCTGGAGCTCCATCCTGTTTTGTTTTTCCTGTTTTGTGCTTTCGTTCAAATAGCTCTTGAGCCCCACGCAGCGAGTCCGGGAATGAATAAGCTCGCTCAAAGCTCGCATTGAAGACGGCGCGCATAAGGCCAGATAGGGCTGGTCGCCATTTCACTTGGGCCCGGAGCGTGGGAGCTCGCGGGCAGAGCTTCGCATGAAATCTGCTTTGACATCTTGGTGCCGCGTTTACTGAAGTTTCGGTGTGGGTAAGTCCGTCGACGCGCATGGCCCGACCGACCGTCGTGGTGTCCGAGCTCAAAGCTGCTCGCAATTGCAAGCGTTGGCGCAGTGCCAGCACCAGTGCGAGTGTATCCGCACGCGGCGGTAAGCATCCGAACCCGCCATGCGATGGAGCCACATGTCCGCAGGAACGGAGCCAGCGATCAGTGAAGAGGACGGCAGGATACATGCTCGAGCAGTGTCCTCCGCAGTGAAGATACATGCGGACTCGCTACTCGTTGTGAACGCGTTGCCGTTTGCTGGTCTCCGCAGACTGCTGTTGCCAACGAACGCGCCTCCGCTTGGTGCCCGTCGCACTCGGTGTCGGTGCCACGCGTGACGAGACCTTGTTCTCGTCCACCGTGGCAAATCGAGCCGAGGCGATCCGCCGGCGTGGTGGTGCGCCGAGGTGGTCGAGCTCGCGGCGGAGCGCTGCTGACGACCGGGTGTCCGATTCAGAAAACATTTCGCCGCTCGCCTCGTCCAGGAGCAGCGTGGTGAGTTCACACGGACGATGCGTCCGCAGTGAAGCGCGGCCACCCGCCTTCTCAAGCGTGAGGCTCACCACGACGCGAACCGCATGGCCTCCAACTGGGGCGTATGCAATGCTGGCCCGGGGCCACGCGCGAACTTGGGCTGGCAGCACCGCGGTGGACTGCAGTCGTCGCACAACGAACCGACCGGCGAACTCTTTCGGGAACTGCCAGCGGCAAATGGGACAAGTGCTCTGGAGCTCCAACCACGAGTAGATGCAACTGCGGTGGAAGCCGTGGCCGCACGGGAGCTGCACGCCGTCGCCCTGTTCATCGTCGCCTCCCATGCAGATCGCGCAGTCGACGTCAGCATCGTCGTTGTGGTGCCCGGCCGACGCTCGCCACTGCCGATCGAGGCGTTCCAGTACAGACGAGTCCACCGGCGAGACCTTCTCGAGCCGGGGCACGATGTGCCGGGTCATGAAGGCCGCCCATGTTCGCGAGCGCAGCAGGCTCAGCACGTCGCCGAGAGCCGTATCTGGTGGGGTGCAGTAGTGCACTTCTACCTGCGCCGTCACCTCCATTCGATGCCGCGGTGCCTGGTCGGGGGATTTGCTTCGGGCTGGGCGCGATCTGAGCGCGAGCGAGCTCGAAATGGTGAAATGAGCAGAAGCTGTTGCGAACGGCAAAGGGCCTGACCGAATATTTTCCCCACGGGCGTGACTGCGGTGGTGTCTGCCGAGCTGTGCTCGTTACCAGTGCACGACGGCGCAGCTTACGTCCCATGAGTAACGGGGCGTAATGTCGTCTGCAACACGCCAGCACTTACGCGGCCACGTGCCGCGCACTGCTCACTTGTGAACGGACAAGCGGCCGCTTGGGCGGGAGGATGACACGGACCCGGCGGGCGATCCGATCATCGTGTTGAAAAGCTTGGCAGTGCTGCTGCGTTGTGCGGCCGCCACCAGGCATCTGCTGGATGGGCCGCCCTTCTCTGCGGGGTCATTTTCTAATCGCGCGGCGATCTGATCTCTCAGCGGCGGCGGCACTCCAGTCGTCCGTCACACGTGCTCTGATGGCAAAACTGCAACTCGTTGCACTGTCCGAGGAGGCCCCCCCCAAAAAAAAAATCGCAGGTGACCCGTCTCTCGCCAGCTCTTCATCCCACGGTGATCATTCCTCACGCTCCAGATGCGAAAAGAGAATGAGACCTTGTTGGTCTTGTTGCCGTCCTCCTTTCGCTGAGGAAGGGCGAGCTTCCTATCTCGTCCGCATGCGTGAAGGCTGGACGGAAATGCAGATAATACTCGTTGGTAACCATCGCACGTCGTGAGTTTCTCACTCGCTGGCGAGTTACTTCTCCGCATACGCTTCCAAGCGAGGTGCTTCGCGCAGTGGCGCCGCGAGATTTCGGTGCAGCTTTGAGAGCAGAACCGTTTTATCGCTGACAGCTCTTCTTCACTCCGAATGCCCTGAAGAACGAGCGTGCTGCTGTGAAGAAGAACACGAAGCCGCTCAACTCGGAAACCCTTTCAAAAAGGATGGAGTCCCGAACTTGAAAGCCACGGCGCTCCGTCACTGCGGAAACGGTTGGGCCCAAGATTTGTCTCGGCCATGAAGCCATCCGCCTCGAGCGCTGTAGTTGAAGCTGTCTGGTCCTTCACTACGCCTTCCGGGCCCCAGGCCGGGGCCAATGCTGCTGCCTGCTACCTTGGCGGCGTAGCCAGCCTTTCCCGGCTCCGATCTGGCCGGCAGGCAGCCGTAGCCTGCGAACAGCTCCATGGCGCCGCGAGCGGATCCCGTCAGTCGAGCGAGGCGGGCTCCCGCTCTCCGCGACGCGACAAGCAGCGGCGACGCTGGCAGCAGCAGGCGAGCTGCCACGCTCGCTCGTGACCGCCAGCAGGAGAGCAGGCGGATCCAGCGGCGCGGGGCAGAAAACGACCGCGCCATCAAGGCACGATTTTCGAGCCGTCCCCGGTTCCAGGACGACGTCGAGATCGATGTAAGCAAGCACTTGGTTCGCGCAGCAGCAGCAGCAGCAGCTCGACTGCAAAGAAAGCCGAGAAGACAGCGCGCTGCAAGTGTATGCTGCAGCAGCACGCCTCGCCAAGCCTCGCCTCGCGCTGGCCCAGAGCGCTCGGATGGTCCCACTCTGGGCGCGCAGCCTGCGCCGTGAACGACTCGAAACTGCTCGCGCGGCGGCCATAGAACAGTCGGGGCTGCGGCCGCTCTCTCGCCGGCGTCGCGCCTGCCTGTCATGGCTGTCTGCCGCTCACTTTTGCTTTTCCGGAGCAAGGAGAGAGAGAGAGAGATCGTCGGCGTCGGCTTCTTCGGCGGAGCGACTGCAGCTGCAAAAGGCCACACAGACAGAACGACTACCCCCCACACACAGGCCACCACGAGCGAGCCACAGCCAGACCCGATGGACATCACCGTCCGCGTCGAAGTCCAGTACCACGCGCCCGCCAGCGCCGTCACGCGCGACGTGCTCGAGATGTTCCGCTCCACGACGTGGGTGCGCTTCATGATGCGCTACATCTCGCCGCGGCTCAAGAGCTCGTCGCCCGCGGACCAGGCCATCCTGGACGAGCTCGAGAGCCAGGAGGCCGCCGAGGTGCACGAGGGCGAGGAGTGCGTCATCTGCATGAGCGAGAACCCGTGCGACGGCCACGTGGCGCTGCCCTGCGGCCACTCGTTCCACTACCCGTGCATCTCGTCCTGGCTGCAGACCCAGAGCACGTGCCCCGTGTGCCGCTTCCAGTTCCCCAAGGCCTTCACGGGCAAGTACGCCGTGCAGAAGCTCAAGTCGTCCATGGTGCTGTCCGAGGAGCAGGCCAAGATGCCGCGCGCCGAGTTGCTGGCGCTCGACATCGGCAAGCAGGTCGTGCGCGCCGTCGTCAGCGTCACGCTCGTCAAGGTGGCGGCCGAGGCCGACAACGAGGAGTTCCCGTGCGAGCTCAGCGCCTGGATGCTGGACCCGTCCACAGGCGAGACCTTCTCCGAGCTGGACTGTATATGACGGCCGCGCGACCAGCACCAGCACCAGCACTAGCACTAGCAGGTAGACAGAACACAGCCTAGGAGCGCGACCCATTCCCCCTCGAAGCGAAAGGAGGGGACACGTAGGTATTTATCAAGGCAGATTGAGCGAAATGAACCACAACTTGTAACCCACTCGGCGTCTGTTGGCTTTGGATCGCGCGACGCCTGTACGGCGCGCGAGCGTATTGCAAAAGTGCACTCTCGGGCGTTGAAGTTGCCTTGACCCCCCAAGACGCTCACGTACGTGGCCAACGTGGCCAACGAGCAAACGTTGAATGCCTCTCACTGGACTCTTCTTGACCGAAGTGATGACGATGGCAATCAAACCGCCGTACTAATCGGCCCTGCGGATCCGGACGACGAAAGCGAGCTGCTGGCAAAGGATCACCTCGCCGCTGCTGCCGGGCCATGCGGACTCCGCTACGACGCCACTACGACAGCCCCATGACATCCACTTGAAGGCAGCGCGGCGTCAGCGGCTTGACCCCGCGTCTGCCTCGCGCAGAGGAGCGCGAGCTTTCGGATTTTCACATGGCGCAGTTGCAGGGGCCCTCTCTCGGCTGGAAACTGCTCCGATGCTGGATGGGTGCGTGCAACTTGAAGGCGAGGACCTCGACGCGGCAACGGAGTCAGCAAGATCGGCATCCCTTGGGCCTGTCTCTCCCGGTGTACGCAACCCCCGCGCGGCAGCAGTAACTCGGCAGTCGCCGCCTGGAGTAGAGCTGGTCGGCGGTCAGGGGCAGACTCGAACCGTAGCCTCCCCGTTGACGAAGCGCAGCAATGTGCTTCCTGCCAGGCATCACTTGCAGATGCACTTATGCTCAATACAGTCCTCGTCCGGCCGATGACGCCGCTCCGCCTTTGATGACCTGCTTCGTGCCACTCGACCTCGGCTTGACCTCCATGCTCTGTGGTCTCGACGGTGGACGGAGATCAGAGACCACCGACTGCAACTTGAAGATCCCCGGGGCACCGGACAGCCCGGCAGACAGCCCCGCGTCCGACCGAGCGCTTCGGTGGTCGTCCAACACAAGAGGAACAACCGCTAACGCCGCGCCTTCGTTGCCATGACGCTACGGCTCGCAGGAGGACTCCTGCTGGCTGCTGACCCATGACTCCAGAGTTCCTGCCTCGTTTGTCGTACTTAGCCGAACACTTCACACCGCGACGTCTCTCTAAGATACGACCTTCCATATCGCATGATTTCACTCCGCAGGTCCCACTGTCATTCTATCCTAGAGTTCCATGCCGCAACGTGGGATTTCGCTTTTCGCCCATCATAACCAACCGTTGGTCTTCGCGAAACGTTGCCATCCGTGGTCGAGCATTCCGCTTTTCAACCGACCTCCTTGTCTGCGCTCTCTCTGTGCATTGAAGACAATGGCAGCGGCAGCGGCGACGAGTTTCCCGCGTGGCAAGAAGCCCAAGGCTTCGGGCCAGAAGGTGGCGGCGCCCACGGCCTCGGCCGACGTCGCGCTGTTCGGCAAGCGCGGACTGGCATCAACTGCTTCGACCGAGCAGCCCAAGAAGAAGGCCAAGAAGACGGTTAGCAAGCCGCAGGTCAAGGCCGAGAAGGACGAGCTCCAGGCCGCCAAGGCCACGCTGCTGAGCTTCAGAGGTCTGCGCAAGGGCATGCTGCTCTTGGGCTGCGTGCGCCAGGTCACGGACGGCCAGGACCTGCTGCTCAGTCTGCCCAACAAGCTCAACGGCACGGTGGCAATGGCCGAGTGCTCGGACGAGTTCCACAACCAGAAGGAGCAGGAGGAGGAGCTCCCCCAGCTCAGCAGCATCTTCCGTGTCGGCCAGTTCGTGCCCTGCGTGGTGCTCTCCACCACCAAGGCCGACAAGCACAAGCAGATCCACTTATCGCTGCGCACGTCGCTGCTCCACGCCGAGCTCAGCCCCAGCAGCCTCGTCAAGGGCGCGGCGCTGCACGCCACGGTCTCCTCTGTGGAAGACCACGGCGCCATTGTCAACGTCGGCATCCGCGGCGTGCACGCCTTCGTGCCGCGCAAGGAGCTGACCACGCCCGTCCACAAGGGTCAGCACTTCCTCGTCAGCGTGCTGTCCATGAACACGCACACCAACACGGCCACCGTGACCATTGAGCGCAGCCAGGTGGTCAAGGCCGTCACGCGCGGCGACTCGTTCACACTCAAGCAGCTGCTGCCGGGCATGCTGCTCAACGTCAAGGTGGAGGACGTGCTGGAGAACGGCCTGAGCGTCAACTTCCTCACGTTTTTCTCGGCCACAGTCGAGCAGAACCACATGAGTCTGCCCTGTGAACGCGGCTGGCAGGAGTCCTACCGCAAGGGCATGAAGGCCCGTGCGCGCATCATGAGCATCGACTACGTGGCCAAGGAGATCACGCTGTCCATGGCCCCGCACGTGGTGCACATGCAGGTGCCTGAGGCGCCCTACTCGGTCGGCGACATTATCGAGGACGCCACCATCGAGCGGATTGACGCCGGCATTGGCATGCTGCTGTCGCTGAAGAGCAAGCCGGACGAGGACGTCGAGATGGAGGACGCGAGCGAGAAGAAGGACTCGACCACGAACGCCAGATGGAAGGCTTTCGCGCCCGGATACGTGCACATCTCGAACGTGTCGGACAAGCGCGTGGACAAACTCGAGAAGAGCTACAGCGTGGGCTCCACCGTCAAGTGCCGTGTGCTGGGCTACTCGCTTTTCGACGCCGTCGTGAGCGTGACGTGCAAGGAGAACTCGCTTTCGCAGACGGTGCTGCGCCACAAGGACTTGCAGCCTGGAACCAAGGTGAGCGGCAAGATCCTGTCGGTCGAGGCCTGGGGGATCTTGATGGAGATCAGCGAGGGCGTGCGCGGCCTGGTGACGCCGCAGCACATGCCGGCCTTCTTGCTCAACAAGAAGATCAACAACAACGGCAAGTACAAGGTGGGCAAGGTCGTCAGTGCGCGTGTGCTGCACGTGGACCTGGAGGCGAAGAAGACGTTCCTGACCATGAAGTCCGGCCTGCTGGCGTCGGACCTCCCGGTTCTGGGCTCGTTCGAGCAAGCGACCATGGGCCTCATCGCCCACGGCTTCATCTCCAAGATCGCCGAGTACGGCGTGATTATTACCTTCTTCAACAACGTCTACGGCCTCGTGCCCATGGCTGTGCTCAAGCAGGCTGGCATCGAGAACCTGGAGGAAGCGTACGTTCTCGGTCAGGTGGTGAAGGCGCGCGTGACGCGCTGCGACGCCAACAAGAAGCGCTTGATGCTGTCGCTTGACACGACGTCGAGCAGCTCCAGTAACAAGCCGGCCGCCGCGCCTGAAACTGCGTCCAAGCTGGTGGGAGCCACGATCACTAACGTCAAGATTACGGACGTAGACGCCACTTGCTTCCGCGTGCAGACCGCCGACGGCATGGAGGGCGTGCTCCCGTTCGTGCAGCTGACCGACTTCCCGCGCCACACTTCTCTGGTAGACCAGATCGTGAAACGCTTTAGCGCTGGCGACGTGATCACGGAGCCGCTGCTGGTTGTTTCGCAGGAGTCGGACGGCGTTCTGACGCTCTCGAAGAAGCCCCTGCTGCTCGAGTTTGCCTCGCGGAAGGCCATTCTCCCGCGTACTTTCGGTGATGTGGCGGAGAACTCTGTGCTTATCGGCTACGTGACGTCCGTGAACGTGTCGAAGGGCGTGTTCGTCAAGTTCCTGAACAACCTCGTGGCGGTGGCGCCCAAGGGTTTCCTGAAGGAGCAGTTTGTTTCTCAAATCGAGGAAGGAATGTTCGAGATCGGCGAGACGGTGACGTGCTCGGTGGAGAAGCTCGACAAGGAGAAGAAGCAGTTCGTTGTCGGGTTCCAGCAGCACAACTTCGTGCAGCCCACGAACGCCACGAACAAGGCCCGTCCGGCCTACTTCCAGGCTTATCTTCGCGAGCAGGCTTCCGTGCTCAAGGCCGCTGAGGTGAACAAGGCCCCGTTTACTCTGGGCAAGACGGAGAAGGCCGAGTTTGTTGGTGTCCGCCCGTACGGCGCCGTTTTCGCTCTGGAAAAGGACGAGGAGACGGTGACGGTGCTGGTACCTTCAGTGACTGAGAAGACCAACGAATGGGACGAAGGCGACTCGGTCAAGCTGCTGCTCACGGACTACGACTTCAGCAAGAAGGTGTACTACGGCTCGGCTGAGGAAGCGCTGGTTAAGAGCGGATCCAAGCGCTCGCGGAAGCAGAAACAGCGTGTGAAGGCTGGAGTCAAGATCCCGGCCGCCACGTTCCTGGCTGTGAGCGCCACGGAGAAGTACGCGGTGGTGTCCTTCCCGGACCCGCAGAACGCCGAGCTGCTGCAGTTTGGCGTCGTGGAGCTGAGCGAGTTCTGGTGCCCGTCGCAGACCAGCAGCCAGCTTGGCGTTGAGGTGGGGGCCTCGATGGAGTGCCGCGTGGTGCAGCCGTCGCTCAAGAGCGGGTCCAACTCGACCCCGTTCGATGATTTCGTGTTGCTTGCGCTGGACGAGGAGAAGTTGCAGCCCAAGACGAAGAAGGATTCGTCGTGGAAGGCGGTGTCCAAGCTTCCTAAGTACTCGCAGGAAGACTTGACCCTCGGCAACACGCTGACTGGTCTGGTTACGGCCATTAACGAGCACTCGATGGAGATCCGCTTGGAGACGAGCAAGAAGGTGGGCAAGGTGCGCACGCTGGTATCGATCGTGGACGTCGACAGCATCGAAGACAAGGCTGGCCACGCGCATCCGTTCGACAGGTACTCGGTCAACGCCACGGTGACCGGCCGTGTCATCGCCGTCGCCGCCAAGGGCGCTAACAAGCTCAAGCCTGTGAGCGAGGAGAACCCAGCCAAGTTCCATGCGATCCAGCTGTCCTTGTGTTTGGTGGACGTCGCTGGCGGTGACAAGGTGGAAGACGTGCAGCGCTTCGTCCGTCCTGACTGGCTGGAGGGCAGCGCTGGCCGTGCGCTCCTGAAGGAAGGCAAGACCGTTGACGGCGTCGTGTCGGAGCTGGCGGCGGACCATCTGACGGTCAAGCTCAGCAGCAACGTGACCGGAACTCTCAGCTGCATCGAAGTCTCCAATGATGTGGAGGTGGTGCGTGCGTTCCAGGACAAGTTCCCTGTGGGCAAGCGCGTCAAGTGCTTCGTGCTTCAGGTCGACGAGGAGAAGAAGACGGTGGACTTGTCCGCGATCCGCTCGTCCGCGACCCAAGACAAGACTGCGCTCAAGCCTGGCAGCATCGTGAACGGTGTCATTTCGACCAAGAAGTCTGCCATCCGCCCGCCGTCCATCATGGTTCAGCTTGGCACGCACACGTTCGGTCGCGTGTGTATCACGGAGTTGCTGTCCAAGTGGGAGAACAAGATGCTGGAGCTGCCCCAGTTTGCGGCGGGCCAAGTGGTTCGCTGCGTCGTCCTGTCCACGGGCAACAACCACATCGACTTGTCGCTGCGTGAAGACGCGCTGGCCAACCCGATCGAGTACTCCAAGAAGACGTCCAGCCCTGTTGAGCACAACGTGGGCGACTTGGTGCCTGCTCTTGTGGCCACAACGACCACGAGCGGATGCTTCGTCCGCGTGGATCGCCACACGACGGCGCGCGTGATGCTGCGCGACCTGAGCGACGACTTCGTCAAGAACCCGCAGGAGCAGTTCCCCACGGGCACGTTGGTGGCTGGCCGCGTGACGAAGAAGTCGGACCGTGGGCTGGAGCTGAGTCTCAAGGCGTCCGTCGTCTCGGAAGATGTGTCGGTGTTCAAGTGGAGCGACCTCAAGCAGGGCCTCACGGTCAAGGGCACGATCACCAAGGTGCAGACGTACGGCGTGTTTGTTCGCATTGAGAAGAGCACGATCAGTGGGCTGTGCCACATCTCGGAGGTGGCGGACGACAAGGTGACGCAGCCGCTGGACCAGATCTTCAGTGAGGGTGACTACGTCAAGGCCAAGGTGCTCAAGGTCGACGGCCGTCGGGTGTCGTTCGGTCTCAAGCCGTCGTACTTTGAGGGCGAGGAGAGCAGCTCCGAAGAGGAGTCTGACGGGGAGGAGGAGGCTGACGACAGCGAGGAGGAAGAGGTGGAGGCCATGGAGGTCGACGAAGAGGAAGCTCCGGCCAAGCAGACGCCGGCGAAGAAGACGAAACCCGTGGCCATGGAGATCGACCTGGGCGACGACGACTCCTCTTCTGAGGATGAAGACGCGAGCAGTGCCGCTCCGGTCGAGTTCAGCTGGGACGGCTTCTCGAACGCGCTGAGCAAGAAGACGGACGCCAAGGAGGACGACGAGTCTTCAACTGAAAGTGAAGATGAGGGGGGGGAGGCTGCCAGTTCGTCCAAGTCCAGCAAGAAGCACGGCCTCCAGAGCGACGAGTGGGTGGCCCTGCGTGAAAAGGCTCTGGCCAGCAGCGACGAAGTGCCGCAGAGCGCCAGCGACTACGAGCGCTTGCTGGCCGTGTCGCCGCAGAGCTCGTACCTCTGGATCCAGTACATGGCCTTCCACGTGTCGCTGACGGAGGTCGACCTCGCGCGCGATGTGGCTGTGCGCGCGACGTCCGCCGTGTCCTTCCGCGACGAGAAGGAGAAGCTGAACGTGTGGGTGGCCTACCTGAACCTGGAGCACGACTTCGGCGACGACGCCAGCTTTCTGCGCGTGTTCAAGAGCGCGCTGCAGGTCAACCACCCCAAGCGCGTGTACCTGCACCTGGTGGACCTGTACGCACGCGCCGAGGAGCAGGAAGACGTCAAGCAGACGCTGGCCACGATGCAAAAGAAGTTCCGCACCAGCAAGCAGACGTGGATCCGCGCGCTGCAGTACCTGGTGGGCGAGAAGCACTTCTCGGAGGCGGCCGAGACGCTGCAGCGCAGTCTCAAGAGCCTGGCCGCGCACAAGCACTTGCCCGTGATCCTCAAGTACGGCCAGCTGCTGTACGAGCAGGGCGAGCTGGACAAGGCGCGCACCATCTTCGAGGGCATCCTGGCCAACTACCCCAAGCGCATGGACCTGTGGAACGTGTACCTGGACAAGGAGATCAAGTTCGGCGACGTGGCGCTGGTGCGGGCGCTGTTCGAGCGCCTGCTGGCCATGGACTTCTCGGCCAAGAAGATGAAGTTCCTGTTCAAGAAGTACCTGCAGTTCGAGCAGGACCAGGGCGACGACGACCACGTGGAGCACGTCAAGCAGTTGGCCAAGGACTTTGTCGCCAGCGCCGCGGCCAAGTAGGTAGATCAACTGAATAGAGTATGTAGTTTTGCAGCAACCAACCTTGTTATAGTCTAGATGTTCAGGACGGATGCACTTTGTTCGAGTGCGAAGGGATCAACGCTCCTAGCAGACCTGACGGTGGAGCATCTAGTGGAGGAAGCAGGCCAGGATCCCGGGGGCGCTTGAGCACCAGAGGTGGTAGGACGGGAGGCGATGAACTGCTTTGAGGCTTGTCCACTTGTTCACCGTCTTTATGATCGACATCACGCCCAAACAGTATCTCCGACAGGGAATGGCTCGGCCCCAGAGCCAAGGACGCCTGGTCCTGCTGAGGGGTCTCAACAGGATTGTGTCCTTCCGTCGCAGGTTGTTGGCGCTCTTTCGAGTGTTGGCGATGTTTGCGATGGTGATGTCGGTGGTGTCGATGTCGGTCTTTTGCCTCGGTCTGCGTCTGCGCTTCTTTCGTTGGAGACTTTTCCGCAGTGTTGCCTTCTTCACACGTTGACGTCGCCTTGTCCACTTTGAGCAACGCCAGCTGAGCTAAGCGTGCTCGTCGCATTCGCCACCGCTGGATGAATCCTTTGACGTACGAGTCCACGAGCATCTGCGCCACTTTGGCTCGGTAGATGAAGATCTGCTTGACGCGGTCCCGTTGCTGCTCGTACGGAAGCGAGCGGATCCCTAGCTGGTGAATGCACAGGATGCGCAGCAACTCGTTGAAATACGGTCGCTTCCGGCCGTCGACTGCCGGCCCCCATTGCGCTTGAGCCTGCGTTCTCAACTGCAGAAACGCGGTTCGTTCCCGATGAGCGTCGACGCGAAGACCTGGCGGGAGTTCCGCCAAGAAGTTCGCAAGCTGCCAGAGCGGGAAGTAGCCGGTGTTGTTGACGTCGTAGCGCAGGAAAACCTCGCGATACGCCTCGAAGTCGAGCAGCGAGACGGCACACACGTCGCTCTTCAAGTAGCAACTTCGGAAGTTTTCCAGAATGACCGCGATGAACAGGTTGAGGAACACGAACACCACGAGCGTCACGTACATGATGAAGAAGAAGGCCGCGCCCGCTACACTCCCGCAGTCCGAGTACACGTGGCCAGTCGACGCATCTATCCTCTCGGCACAGAAGGGTTTCTCGACCATGCAGTCGGTCATGGTGAGATGCCAGTCGTCCCCCGACATGATCTGGAAGAGCAGCAGCGTCGCCGACCCGAACGTGCGGAAGTTGGAGAAGGAATTCATTGCTGCTCCGTACCGCACACCGCCGAAGAGCTGCCTGGCCACGATGGCGAAGATGAAGTAGATCATGAACATGAGGAAGAAAATCTGCCCCAGTGGCCGCAGCGACGCTCGAAAGGTTTGGTAGACGGTGTAGATGCCGCGATTCAGATGCACGAAGCGCAAGACGCGCATCATGCGGAAGATACGGCCGGCCTGGATGATCGAGTGGTATCCCGTAGCGAAGAAGTAGGCGACGATCGAGCCGCTGAGAATCAACACCTCGAAGATGCCCTGCGGCTGCAGAACGTAGTACTGTCGAAGGCCGATCGACTTGATGAGAGCCTCGATGGTGAAGATGGCCAGGAAGATGATCTCAATGATCTTGAACGTCAGCGACGTGCCGCCTTCCGAGCGCGGACTCACGAGAAGCAGTACGAGGTTGAGTACGATGGCGATGGAAACACCCGTCGAGAAGTACGGGTGCTTGCACAAGTCGTACATTTTGGCTTGGAACTGCAGACGCGGTCGAGGAATGCTCTTCAGGGGCTTGAGCAGCAGGATGAACTTCTCGAGATCGACCCAGGACTTTTGACTCTCGGTGAGGATCTCAGTGCCGTTGTTGCGCTGGAACTGCTCCACCAACACACCGACAAACAGGCGAATGACGAAGAGAGAACCCACGTAGATGTAGAGCACGAAGAAGATGGCCGCTTGGGACGATGCGTCGGTCACCGGCTGCTTGTCAACGCCTGCGATGTCCATGGCGGCGAAGGCCTTGTCGGCCCACTTCAAAGATGTCATCTCAAGCAGCGTGAGGAAACCGGCGCCAATGTTGTCGAACGAGAAGCGCGCGTTCTGCCATACGCGCGGCATCAAGATGGCACCGCCGGGAGCTCCTCGCGCTGCGGCTTCTTGCAGTGGCAGCACTCCGTCCGGATACACCAGATAGAAACCAATGCACTCGAAAGCGGAGGCCACTGTGCTGTCATTGCAGAAGTAAAACTGCTCGGAGAACAGCGTGCGGCCCACCACGCCGAAGATAATGTAGACGATTAAGCACAAGGCCAGCACGTTTCCGACGTGGGGCAGCGAGCGCGCCACGGCATTCAGGATCACTTTCATCTCGTGGTTATGGTTCAGCATGCGCAGCGGACGCAGCACTCGACCTGCTCGAAAGACACTGGACAACGTCACAGTCGGATCGATGGTCGTGATGATCTCGTCGGCAATAGCGAGCAGCAGGAGCGTCAGGTCCAGTTGATTCCACTTGTTCTCCATGTACGTTTGTCTGCGGACGTAGCCCAGCACCTCGTCACTGTGGAAAATTGCCACGCGCAAGTACTCAAAGCCGAAGCCGGAGGCGCCGACTTTGACGACGAACTCGATAAAGAGCACGAACATAGCAATGCGGTTCAACGTCGTGATGATCAGATCGAACTCGTCGCTCGGTGGCGACATACTCATGTAAGGATGCGGTTCGTCGAGCACCAGACACACACAACTCACCAGTATCATGAACTGCACCATCCTGGAGAACCAGACGTTGACGACTATCTGCCGACACCAGCTTTTCCAGGCCGAGGCGCGTTGGGAGCTCATGCGGTGATTCGTTCTGGCCTGGTTGACTGCTTGGGTCATAGTGAAGCTGTTTCCACTGCCCTGAATGTGATCGTTCTCTGCGTCTTCTTGCTGCGCGTCGGCCTCCTTCTTGTCATCTAGACCGAGGAACATGCGCAGCTTGACGTTGCTGACGTTCTCCAGCTGATCCATTTCCCCGAACGCACGCACGCCAACCTCCTCGATCTTCTCGTAGATGTCGAGTTCCTTTGGGATGGCGATGATCTGCGCAAGCTGCAGTTGGTAAGCCTCTTCTTCCGAGATGGAGAAGTTCTCGAGGATGACAGCGATGAAGAGATTCAGGAGAACGTACTGGCCGATGATGAAGTTGAGGATGAGGAAAGGCACCATGAGCCAGTGTGGATTCGCGGCGTCAACGGCGTCGTACGCGATGCTGGACCACTGATCGCCCGTAATGACTTGTAGCAGCGTGAGAAAAGAGCGTTCGAAGGTGTCAAAGTTCCAGCGCGGCGTCTCGCCATCCTTTCCAACGAGATGAGAGCCGCCAAAGAGCTGCATGCCGATGATACTGTTGACGACCTGAAAGACCAGCATGAACACGACGACGTCCATCACGCCACGCGAGGACTTCACGACCGACTGGATGAGCTTCCGCGTGCCTTCGTACTTCATCATCAAGCGAGTCACACGCAGCGTTCTCAGGGACGAGGCGCTGTTCAAGCCACTGAAACTCGTCTCCAAGTTGTTGAGCACGAGGTTACCGGAAGTACAAAAGACGACGACCATGTCGAAGATGCGCTCCGTGCTGCTGAGGTACAGACTCAGCCCTCGCATGGCCACCACGCGCATGATCATTTCCATCAGGAAGACGACACCGAAGAAGTATTCCGTCACGGACAGCACTTTCTTCAATTCCGAGGGCATGTTTGGGTACTCCACGAGCAGGAATACCGTGTTCAAGAGGATACAGACCGTGACGAAGTCGTCGAACTTCTTAGACAGCACAAACCGCTGGAACTTAACGAAATACGGACTTGTTGAAGCCGAGTTCCGCATCACCAACGCGTGCGTGGACGACGAGAAGTGGAGCTCGTTGAGATCGGGAATCACCTCCATCGTCAAGGCCTTTTTACGAGGAAGGGGTGTCGTCGATGGAGCGAGTGCTGCGTCGGCCAGCTGCTCAATTGCGTCTCCACTGGCGTGCTGCAGTGAACGTGTGAGCGGCCCCATCAGCTCCTCCATGAGTACGCCATTCTGGATCAGCTGCATCGTCGTCTCGACTGTGAGGTTGCGTAGGGATTGCCATTGGTGCATCTTGGCCAGGAGACTCAGGTAGTCCTCCTTGCAGTTGACTGTTTTGCTGTAGGCTGGAGCACTCGCAGGCCTTCGCTTGCGAGGAAACGATGTCAAATCTTCCTCCATGGCTGATGCTCCTGCCATGGTGGAGGCCACACTGAGTCTGGAGAAGGACGAGTCTCGAGCGACAATGGCAGTGGATTCCTGGCTTGGATGGCTGTCCTCTGGTATAGTCACAGGCGCATCGTTCGGCGCTTCGGGACCTTCGTCATCCACGGTGATCGTGTCTTCAATGACGAGCGTTGCGCCCATGATCATGTTGACTTGCGTCTCCTCCATCTCCGGATCCAGTTTGCCCATAAAGTGCGGCTTTCCCTTCTCGCCTTCTTCATCCAGCGTGAAGTTCATGAAGGCCGTCGTGATGACCGCCACGAACAGGTTGACCACGAGAAACACCATCGAAGCCACGATCGCCACGAAGAAGAGCACGCTGAAGAACGAGGACGACTCGATCACGGGCTTCATGATGTCGGTCACCCAGCCGTCCTGCGCGACCACGAGAAACACAAGGAACATGGACGAGAGCCCAGTGTCGAAGTTGACGTGGCTGGAGGGCGGCGTGATGGCCTGGCAGATCTGACTGTTATCCGCACAACTCGAGTTCGCCGTGCAGTACACTCTTGGCAGTGCTTCAAGCGCCTCCACCGCCATTGTTCCCAGTGAAGAAGCGGCAGACGAACCGACCAGATAGCTGGCATCATCGTCTTCTTGAGGCTTGATAGTGCACTGCATGTCGTACGAGCCTCCGTACGCTTCAAGCCCGAAGATGGAGAAGGCGAGCAGTCCGAACATGGCTAAAGTGCCCACGTTCGCCAGGAAGGGAACCGCTCGCATTAACGCCTTGAGGATACGTCGTAATCCCGCGTAGAGCGTCAAACAACGCACTGTTTTGAGTCCTCGTAGCACTTTCCAGGACCTACTGCCGCTTGAGAATCCGTGCGAAAGTAAGCTAATTGCGAGCAAAGCGACTTGCAGGAAGCGATAGCGAGACCTCTGGAAGTAGGCGTCTTTGCTGCCCCAGACGCCGAATGCGATGACCTTCAACACGATCTCCATCAACAGTAACAAGGTGAACGTGATGTCTAGTTTGGCTAGCGTTGAGCTCGTAACATACTCGTTGTCCAGCGCCAATACGAGAACATCGGCCAGTACGACGAGGTAGAGAATCGCTCGAAACCATTTGGCTTTAACAGCGACGCGGAGGCTTTGCCGAATCTGTGCTAGCCAAGGTGGCCCCGGCTGACGCGGAGACTTGACGACGACGTCAGTGCAGTCGCCATGGAAATCTCCGTCTTCATGGGACGAAAGCGCCAGTCCCGATCCCCGAGACGTTCCCAAACTTCGCCCATCTCGTCGTCGACGGCCGCTTTTCTCCTTCGACGCGCCAAAGTACTTGGAACCAAAGCGCTGCAGTCGCTCCATCCGCTGTCTCTCCGCGTGGGTCAATACCGTCTCTGGTCCTGCAGGATTCGATAGCAGCATGGATGTCCTTCGTACCAGCTTCGAGTCCTCCATGGAAAGCTCCACCGATTTGCGCGAGACGTTGGACGGCGTCACAGTGATCGTCAGTCTTCGCGGTTGCTCGGCAGCCCACGATAAGTCATCCGCAGGACTCGTTTCCGTCGCGTTGGCCGCCATCTTGAACTGGTTCGTTTTCAACGGTAGACACCGGCCTCCAGATCGTCGTCTCCGAGGACCATACAGCTTGCGAATCGTCGATACCGAGTGGCCGGGCTCCTCTCGCAGCGAATGCAGACGGGTGTTAATCACTCCAAGCTGCTGGACCAAGTAGTTGCGCTGCAACGACTGCAAGACGCACGACGGGCTCTTGGAATAGTGCGAAAGCAACATCAGTTTCGCCACAGGAGACGTCGCGCTATGAATGACACCAGCTCTTCAATTTAAATAACTTCTTCTAGCTGTCGCTGCTCTCATCGGCTGCGAAGACTGGCACCCCGACGGCATACTGCGTCGTCTCGATGTCAACCACGGAATTGATGGACCGACCGAGCACGACGTGAACTGTAGTGACCGTACCTTTGTCATCGCTGTCTTGAAACCTTGGCTTCGGTTGATAGGCCGACAGCGACGGGAGGACGACGACCGGAACCTCCACTACGGACGCGGACTCATTGCGCAGTTGACACATGATGCGGCACGTTGGCATCGGGTAGAGTTTCGTGGCCTTCGCTTGCTCAACGAGGACGAGG
Source organism: Phytophthora chlamydospora (assembly GCA_012295415.1). Taxonomy (NCBI): domain Eukaryota; phylum Oomycota; class Peronosporomycetes; order Peronosporales; family Peronosporaceae; genus Phytophthora; species Phytophthora chlamydospora. The sequence goes on along the minus strand of JAABLK010000018.1, from coordinate 63,794 downwards.
CCTTCGACTCGAATGCCCCACGTCTCAATGTCACTATCGGTTTGGCGTAGGACTGCTCCATGCCAGTCATTCTCTCGCGTATCGACTCTCATTGCTCCGAGCTGTTTCGCGATCGCCAGAGCTTTTCTCGTCTTCGCTTCGTCCTCGTTGGCGGTATCCGCGACGTCGAACGCATCCAGCTCAAGTACCAGAACGAGTGACGTTTCAGGAACGTCGTTCCTAGTCGCAGTGTAGGAGCGAAGACAGCGGAGGAACTCGCACGCATCGCTCACGACTGTCAAGTTGAGGGCCCAAGCGCGATCTCCACGGAAACAGCGCACCAGAACTCCCACACGGCAAGCGATCAGCAGCAAGATCTGCGTGACAGAGACTGTACCGCTCGACTGGGATGGCCACCCAGTCCCTAAGAAAAAGCTTTCCACCCAGGCGAAAGGAAGACAACCTCGAGCCAGCGAAGCAAACTCCCGCTGACGATTTAACTCTCGTTGCACGGCAGTCGCTGGTGGCAACGTCAGGGATGATAGGTGCTTGTAAACAGTGTCAAACGCAGCGGATTGAGCCATCAACTCAACGTGAAACGGCTGCCACGGGAAGAAGAGCGTCTCTGCGGTTAGATTGGCGCTGGAAACCTTCAGAGCAGCAAGGAGTGAGCGTATCTGACAGCAACTCGACCACAGGCGTTCACAAGCTGCTTCTGCGTCATCGATAGAGTGTCGAGACAGCCACTCGTCCTCGGACTCGCCCGTAAGTAAATCCACTGAAGAGTTTGCTACTGACAGCAGATCACTCAGTAACTCTGCCGAGAGCTTCGCTGAGCTTGCTGCGCTGTCCCTATCCGAGTCATGAATCGTCTGGTTTTCAGTGAGAGCTCGACGCAGTCTCTCCGTCGCGCGCTCTTGATCGTTGTGATCTCCGCACGATTCCTCAATCGATCCACAATGAAGTGCAAGATCCTCCAAGTCTCGCACCACCGTCCCAGTATCCTCCAGACTAGCGCTGGACAGCACAGCAAGTGTCAAAGCTGACGCTGAAGACTCAGTCAGACCACAGTCTTCAACTAGTTTGTGCTTTACGCTGAGGTCTGCGGTTCGGCCATGGCCTTGATCACGCCCAACTAAGCTGAGCTGCCGCTCATCTGCCCGTGAGAAGATAGCAATGCGGTCCATGACAGCGAGTTTCCCGTTCTCGATCGCTGTCGCCACTGTAAACGTCGCTAGCAAGTACCATTCGGGCACGGAAAGCAGCGCGTTCTCGTTGATCAGCTGCGACACCAAAGCCAGCGCCGTCTCTGCGTGCTTTGCATCAAGAACTTCCAGTATAAACTTGTGTTTGGCCGTGATCAACATGATCAGCTCCTCGCGAAGAGAAACGTTCTCACTGTCAGTCTCAACGAAGACAGCGATATCCCAGGTGGAAAGCTTCAGTGACACGATATTCCGTTCGCCACGGGCGTACAGGATGAGCGCTCGGGGTAAATGCGCTCGGCTGTTCTTACCACGTGATGGAGAAATGTCTGCTACCAGCGAAGCCGGAGGCTGCCAAGCTGTCCACACTTCATCTGTGCCCTTGTCAACCCCGTCGTTTGCTCGAAAACTGTACTGCCCAAGGTATTCAGTCAAGACATCTACGAATCTGCTCTGGTAAAACGTTTTGGCTAGCAGCATAGGCAGCAGCTCTTGTCTCCACGACTCCGTCTCATCGACTGAACTGGTCCTTTCCAACCTGTACCGTGTCGAGAACTCCTTCAGATTGAGTAAGGTCGTTGGTCCAGGAAGCAAGCCGACACTGCGCTCGATGGAGCTTTGCAACAGTACTTCTTCGTAGCCCAAAGCGCTGATCAGACGCTTCATGTCGAGCTGCAACCGAACTCGGTTCATCTTCCACTCGTACCAAAGTGTTTCTGACGCAGATAGCAACTTGTCGAGGTTTTCCTGAAGTTGTGAGATCGCGAGCTCCCTGTTCTCATCAGTGGCAGCTTCGTTGCTGTCGTTATTTCCTGTATTCACGCCAGGGATCTGTGTATTCACTGCTGCCGAACTGTGTCGTGGGACTTTCGTTTGCTTGCCTCGTGTGCTTCGATTCACGTGAGAGGGTTTCCATCCTTTGAACAGATACGCACACAGTTTCACTCGTCGTCGCAAGCGCTCGACAAGAGACGCTCCCGAGTCTCCAGGCCAGTTCAAAGAGTTCTGGCACATCGAAGACAAAGCAAGTGCTTGGCGCTTGTCAGTCTCATCCACGAGTTCAACAGCCGCACTGTCATACGTTCCGGTAGTGTGAATACGGTTGGAGAGTATCCACACCACAGCTTCGCTCCACACAGACAACACCTCATCGCTTCTTGATGATGTTCGTGTCTGATCTCGTCGCTGGAACGTCTCGAGTAAGCGGAAAATTAAGCGATGAGACTCGGAGACGAAGCCTGAGCCGATTCGGGATGTCAAAGCCTTAGCATCGCTGGCTAGAAGCTCTGTAGTGTCTTCGTTCTGGGCTGCGAGTTGCTGGGTTACAGCGTTCTCTAGGTAGCGGAAGCTTTGCGGATAAAACGGAGACGTCCGTGCGCCAAGCTTCACCGACGACATCACCGCAACGCACCGATAAATGCCAACTACTCGGGTAGCTGCAGGGGCGAAGGCGTTTGAAGCTGTGGCAAGCTCAGCATGTTTGGCTTGGAGAATCTGCTCCCGGGATTTCCAGATGAGCTCAGCCTGGTGTTCGTTTCCAAGTTGAGCAGCGAGTTCACTGTACTGCTCTTCAACGTGAATAGTGACTGCCCCACTCGCTTTCCGAGAAGCGAAAGGAGATTCGTCGAGGACGACAGCAGGCTTCAGCCTATCTAGCAGCTCCCACAACTGATCGCGGCTCTCAAGCAGCCTCACCCAGCAGTCTGCGAGTCCAATCTGGTCGCCACGAAGCTCCTGCAGCAACGAGTGCTGCGTCTTTCCAACTCTTGAGATCTGGATTTGGTTTACCAGCTCGGAATCAGGCAAACACACCGCAAAGTGTGCGAATTGAGACGCGAGTTCGTGCTGAACAGGTAGAGCGACTGCAGTCGAAGACACGGCGTAGATCTGGAAGCCGCGTGGGCTTGTTGTACTGCCTGTAACTGCGGCATTCCTTGATCGACCATCCTGACGATCCCCTATCTTCCCAGTGCCACTGTTTACCGGGCTAAGCGTTGACTTCGCGGAGACAGCAGCTACAGTCATCGGGTCAAGGACTACAGTTCTGTGTCTACTGGTAAGCCTGTCTTTCATTGTGCGTCTTGCCATCAATGCTGCACCGCCACCAACAGAGGCTGCCGTTTGCGCTAAGGAAGACATGGCAGCCATGGCCGACCCTGCGATGGAAGTTCGTCGTTGCTTCTGCTTGCGCTGATCCTCGTAGAACTTCATGGTGAGTTCGTGCAGCATCGCACGACGAGGTGGCGCATGGGAAAGGCTGGCGTGCCTGAGGAACGGCTGCAGTCGTCTTAACAGCCCTTTGTCGGCGCTACGAAAGTTGATAAGCAGTACGGGCACCGCTGACCGCTGTGAATCCTGGAGTAGCGACTCGAGCTTCGGATCGTCGCAAGAAATCACTATTGACTCCTTCGACAGGCTCGGGTTTTCACTCTCGACCTCCCCAACCGTGCCACAGCCAGGAAGCGCGGAATACAGCGTGTGGCCGGAGAAAATGTGCACGAGGAACCGCTGCAGAACTCCTGACGGGTCCACGAGCACAGGAACTCGGTCGCAGATGTCATCAGCTAGGCGAATACTGCGGTAAAGCTCAGAGTTATGAAGGAACGGGAAGCGAGATGTCCAGATCAACTTCGAGATTCCAACACTTTGGTCAACTCCGGCTGCTTCCATAGGGACGTCGACGATGTCACTGCCAACCCCTTCAAGGAGTAACTCGTGGAGATGTCGCTGACAAGTCCTGCGTTTTCCTGTTGGCAACGCTGTCACGTGTGTGTACGAACGCTGAGCAGCTACGAGCATTGCCATCGCTAGGAGAGCGTACTCGGTCACGCGTTTCTGCTCGTTCAATTCGCGTGTCCATCTATCTGACAGCTCCCTCATCCGTTCTGCCACGCGCTGCCATTCCACGAGGAGCTTCGACACCTCATCCAGCCGAAGTTTCGACTCGGCATTCATCATCAGCAGCTCTTCGTGTCGGGACCGCAGCGTCCACCGAGTCTCCTCCGTCTCAGGATCAGGAAGGGTTTCCTCGACGAGCTCATCGTTGACTGCGTCAGCTCGACTCTCCAGCTCTAACGACTGAGAGATTGTCTCGAGGTCACAGTCAATCTGGGCGCATTCAAGCTCACGCTTTTGTTTCTGGCTCACAAGAGCAGGCATCACTTTGTCTCTAGCAAACACCAGAGTTGCCAGAGAAGTCTCCAGGCGCTTCAATTTCTGGTGATGACACCCCAGCTTCGCACGATAGGTTACTACTGTGTTGGCCAGAAACGATAGGAAATAGTCCTGCTGAGCGGTAGGATCCACTGCTTCCTGGGACGCGCTTATCAACTGCGCATGCACGTTCTGACACAGCACCACATACTTGGCTACTAGCTGCACGTCCCATGAGAATCCGCAAAGAGCTGACGACGTCAACGCTGCCCTCGCCATCTCCGGAAGGCCACGCTGCAACTCCCTGTCCGTAAAATGCAGCCGTCGCCAGTGGCAGGATGGCCGGGTTTTTATCCATCGCACCGACGTTGAGCTTTGCTGGGCACTTGATTCGGGTTTCTTCTCACTTTCCTCGATGATACAGAGTCGAAAGTTGTCTTTGAGTCGCTGCTGGAACTCGGCCAGGAGCTCAGCTTCGGTCACAACTTCGAGTTGTTTCCGCGACTGAATGCAGCTCAGGACGAGCTCATCGCGCAGTTCCTCTCCACCTGGTAACAGGGCTATTGACGGTAACTTGTCCGAGCACAGCTCTTGAAGGAGGTGAGCGAGACAAGTTGGACTCGAGTTACCATTCGTAAGCTGCCTTTGGTGAACCCACAGAGCCACTCGTTCTTGACGCACTCCAGCAGCCGCAAGAACAACCTGCACAGCCTTCTTGGTGCTGGTTTCTTCACTGCTGTCCTCGATCAAGTGGACCTTAAACCCGTGAAAGTCACACGCAAACCGAAGCAGTCTGTCCGCTAGAAGTCGGCTGTGACTCGAAGGTGAAGACACCACGATCTGCTGCTGACGACTCAATGCGTGAACGAGGTGGGCGGTTTGAGTGAGGCACCACGAGCTGCTGAGCAAGAACTTCATCTCGATCGCAGTGAGCTGGCCAGCAGAATAAGGTCGACGGGCCTCGGAACTCGACGAAGCCGCGGCGATTTCCAGCAAGACGCTTGAAACTAACTCCACCGGGGACGAGGCCCAATTACCGGCACCTGAAGCGCCTCGGGCTTGATCAGACGCACGTCTACCAACTCCATTAGCCGCAGTCATGTGCTCGTTCAGCAGCTCTCGTAGTTGAATCAAGCGAGGCTGCAGTAGAGGAGCCTGCACATGGCGTTCAGCCAGCTTGACCAAGAAGTGCAGCGCTTCCACTGAGATGGGAAAACTACTGTCGCTGTTTGTTCGGAGAGCCACACTGAAGTACTTCTCACTCAGGTGGCGTAACAACGACGACACTTTCCTTTGCGTGTCGTCTGCGCTTGCTGGGGGCGCTCGCTTGTCCTGAAGTTCTTCACCTGGTACACTTGTCTTCATGCCTGTAGCAAGCGAGTCTGGAGGGCAATTCGCCAGGAAAATATTCTGCAGCTCGCTCAGCCAGCTTTGATGCGCCTTGCCCAGCATCACAAGCGACGTGCCTTGGTTCGTATCGCCTATCCTGGTATCAGAGATCTCTGTGGCGAATGCGAGCGTCCGGTCTAGCAGCGTGTTCACGTGGTGAAGATTGAACAGAAAGAGACACGGATGCTTCTTTGTGTCTTCCAGCTGCTGGAAACTGGAGATCTCTGCAGCGAAGTCGACACTAGCGCGAAGAATCACCTCTTCTAGTGAGAGTTGCTGGCCTCCGCCTCCTCCTTTAACTGAAAGGCGACGTTCGGTGCTTGCCCGTGAGATCTTCACCTTAAAGCGGTGCTGAAACTTGACTCGGAAGACACTTAACAGGTCTTTGTGCGTGAACGAAGGCACTAGGAAGACGCTGAAATGGCGCAGAAGGCGAGCTGACGCAGCCGGAAGATTGACCGCAGTCTCATCCAGGCGCATAGCTGCTCCAATGTGCTTCTCTGTAGCTTGAAAGCCACCGCGTTTCGTGCTGTAACCCATTCGATGGTCCAGCATCGAGCGAATAAACTGTCCTTGAGCAGTCTCTCCGCTAGCGTCCAGATCATCGAGAAAGACGAACGAGTGCTTGGATCGACCTGAGAAGAGCTCCGTCTCTTCTCGCATCTTGGCCCGAGAATCTGCACTGCTGTCACGTTCGTTCAGGGGGATAAACCAAGCTGCGGGCATCCCCATCCAGTCGAGGATTCCGTGAACGTGGCGCTCATCAATCGACGTCTCAACTTTCATTTCGGTCGCTTCAGCTTCGCAGTTTCGGTGCAAAAGCCAACGCAGTAGCGACGTTTTGCCACTTGCAGCGGGGCCGATCAGCAGGAACGAGTGAGAAGAATGCAGCAGTAGCGTACAGAGTCGAACGATCGACGTTGCGGCAGGAACAAGCACTAGAGTTTGTCCACTGGAGGCGTCAAAGCTGCTCTGGAGTTTTGTCTCACGTTTGGGTCGACTGGCAGGTTCACTGGAGGTTTGAGGGGCTGCAAGTTTAGGCTGAAGCTCGTCCCACACATCGTCGAAGTGGTTCGCATCCATGAGACCGCGTGGCAGATCTGCCAAGTGCTTCGTTTCGCTGTACTCCTTGCTCTTTACTCGCACGAAGTTCTCCAGTTTGTGCTTTAACGGATCGGCCAGGTGGCCGCCAAACCCCCATAGAACGGCAAAGGTTACGAGCTCCACAAGACGCAAGAACGACAGCTCTTGCAGTAGTGATTTGTTCTGGAAGCAGCACAAAGAGACCATTTTCAGAGCCGTCTGCGTCATGTGGTTGAGCGATAGATACGCCAGTCGAAGGTTGGCGGAGTTCATCGTTCCTTGGTCAAGACCTGCTTCTTCGTAGGCAAACCGGACGCACACGTTCAAGACAAGAACGTCGACAGTTTTGAGAACAACCGTCATGGCCTCAAACCCACGAGAATCTGGAGGGAAAACTAGCTGACGCTCCCATCGCGCTCGCCAGGCCCCGACGATACTCGCTGTGGTAACGCAGTGCGCAGGAACATGCAGCATCCAGCACTTGGAAAGCGCCGACGGGGACAGGCTCGTCATTTCAATCGCTTCAAAAAGAAGGCGAGGACTTGTGTCTGTGTAATCGCCTGACAATACACTGCACGTTGGGCCTCGATACAAGACCGAAGAACTCGGAAGAGAGGAGGCGGAGGCCACTGCGCGGTTGTCGCCGACGAGAAGTCTGTCGAGCACACTGCCGTCCAATTCGCCATCAATGAGGACCCATTTCAACGAACGTGGCGCTGGTTTCTTGCTGTCATTCGTACAGCAGGCCACTGCGACGCTGGTGTAGAGCTGATCCAGCGTTAATAGTTGCGGGTTCAACACGACAAGCTGCGTCAATGCTGGCGGAGGCTTCGTCTGACTGCTGCTTTCTTCGTTTTCTTGGCTTCGTTCGCTCCAGTCAAGCGCCACAAGTGCGCGGTGTAGCGCCGTGATGCAACTGGACTTGCCGCTGCCTGCAACTCCGCAGACTAACGCGGCTGGGAAAGTCTGTAGAGCTCTCCATAGATCCATGATCAGCTCGAACTGCTCACAGTCTTCTGAAAGCGAGAAAGCGCTTTCGAGATAAATGGAGACGGCTGCAGCGACAGCCTCTTCCTCTCCTTTGCCCTTTGCCACCAGCCTGCCACCTTCAGACAAGGGAAAAGCTCCAGCTAACAGCTGATCTACACGTTCATTCCGTGAGATCACGCCCTCATCATGCTCCAGGATCAATCGTTTCTTAATCGCAGTCATGAAAGCGTGACGGAAGACACACTGGCCGTCGCAAATTCCCACGCGGCCAACAGCGCCGCTAACGTTCGCCTTGCGGCCTTGTAGAAGGGTCTTCATCGCGTTTCCCCCTGCTGTCAGCGGCTGTGAGTCCCATACAACTCGATAAAGTTCACGAAGACGTCGAGCTTCCTGGACTACGAAGTTCACGTCGAACGAGCCGAAAGCCTCGGTCTCAACCGCTTCAAAAGCCTGAACCACATGGAGTTCCTTGATCTGATCATGCGTAAAGCCATCAGCAAAGAGAAGACATTCAGCGACGTAGCGAGTGGCTGGACGAGTGACGCCCACAGCACGAAACTGCGTCCGTATCGACTGAACCAAGCCGCTATGATGCAGATCTTCGACTGAATCCATTGGGACGAAGATGGCGCTAGCCCCGTTGTTCAAGCCGCCGTGCTGACGAGGAAGCACCAGCGAGTTGGTCACCGCCTGTTGCTGTGGGTGATGCAGGCTGCGAGCTCCAGCGGAAGAGCCTTGGTGAAAGTGCTGTAACATTTGCTGCCGTACGACCCCAACTAGAGCAGCAGAGACTTGAAGCAGGTGGCGGACGACTAGAAACCCGTTGAGTCTTGATGTTGCGCTAATCAGGTTGTCCAGGTGATGAATGGCTGCGACGCCGGCGCTGGGGTGGCACGAAAACTCGATACACGGCCTCATCAGCATTGATCCGATACCCGATAGCAGCGACGACGGGTCTTCGCCAGCGTTGAACGGCACGATGAGCGCCGAGCGGTGCATTTTCAAGGCACTAAAGAGGGCATAAGCGCAGCGTTGAGTGAAGGGTGACAAGATGGCAAGTCTTTCCCAGCCAACGAACTCTTGGCCCAACGGAAGTTGGAGGTGAGCGACTTGGCAGTACACGGACATGGTCATCGACTGTCCACTGTGGCTGGATTGGGAAACTTTCATGGAGACAGAGCTGGTTGGAAGCAGCTCACTCTGCTCCAGTTTCCCATGCTTTCCCGGACTTGGTTGGACAACTGAACCGGGCGCTGGAATGGTTTCGACAAAGGCACGGATCTGGCACTGCAAGCTCCAGAAGAACAAGGCGTCTTCGTGCTGCCCTCCCTCGGACAATTCGACAACGTTGCGGACAACTTGAGACTGCAAGACGCTGAGAATGATCATGCTCTCAAGGCGGATTGAAGCGCTAGCAGTCTTACGCGCAGTCACGATATCCTCCAGCCTCCCATTCACTTTGAGCTGAAGCTCGTGCAGTTTCTGATGAGCCCCTTCCTGATCATGAAGTGCGTGGTTCATTTCATAGGTGAATAAAAGTCCACACGCAGTAGCGATCGACTGGGGGAGCAGCGAGTTGTGATCAACAATCTCGGCGCTTTCCACGTCACTTGTGACCCATTCAAACGCACGTTTGAGGTCCGAAACCACCATGGAAGACATTTCCTCTTCCAGGCGGGTGAACCAGAACTTAACGCGGCCAATCTTGGCCACAGGAAGGCGAAAGCGGCCACTATGTTTCTCTGCTTCGTCAGCCAGCAGATCTTCAATCCCGACAATTACGATGGTCCCATCCGTACTGCGGGTTTTCACAGGCGTCGCTGATTCCTTTCCGAAAGGCTCAACGGTAGATCCGATTCGGTTCACAGCACGGGAAATGGCAAAGCGATGGACGCGAGGGAAACAAACGGCTAGGGACTGATGCAGCTGCCGGACGTCCGAGTCTCGCAGGAGCAAACGAAGCATCAGTTCCTCGTCGAGGCAAAACATCCGAGGGGTTTTCTCTCGAAGCGAATTGAGGTAAGTGCGGACGAGGTTCATGCCACGCTCACACGCGGCGAAGTTCGCCTCGAAGTCGAAGCCTTCAAAGCTCTCCACGACGTCGTCCAGCGTGCAATCCATGGTTTTGGTCGCTATGCTCAGCCTTCGACGTAGAACCGCAGGGGGCGAAGCTGTTGCTGCGGTTCGTTTTCTTCCCAACGACGCGACTTGTCTAGCTTTGACTAGCTCGCCTTGGGCTTGGTGGGAACTCACGAAGAAGAGCCGTCGAAGCTGGTCACTCCACGCATGGCTGGCGTCGAGGAACTCTTGCCATACGCTCTGTTCTTGCTTTAAGCCGGACTTTTGGGGTCTACGCGGTCGAGAAACAGCGAACTCACCGCCGCTGCTGCCCCCGAAGCGCTTGGAAAAGAACTCATCCACCTCGTGCAACTTGGTAGCTTCGCACCTCAGCCGCCAGTGCTTCTGGTAAGTTCGAATATGTCCGCACACGGTCACCTTTCGCTCCAACTCGTCCCGTAACTCCAGACAGGCTTGAAGCTCTGGATTCTGACCGAAAAGGCAGAGCTTCAGGTCCATAGCAATGTCGTCCAGTTGAGCCAACGCTTCTGCAACTCCTTCACACCGCACGCTGTAGTTGGTCTCTTCTACTCGAATCTCAATGCGAGCAAGTCGCTGTCGAGCTTGTTCCAGTTTCACATGAAGCTTCGCTTCAACGATGCACTCGTCACAGACCTCCAAGAACGCCTCGATCTGCCCCGCAGTACACTGCTCCTTCATTCGACGCAGCGTCAGTCGTTCAGCGCCATTCGACCCCGGCTGAACGTTGAGTAGGTGGTTGATGGCGGTCCAGCGTGCTTCAGACACGGCTCCACCGCTGATGGCCTGGAAGATGCGGTTGGAGTTGAGCATTTCTTCGATACTGTCGTCGAACGCTCGCATGAGCTCAAAGTCTTTCTTTGAGAATGACGGGCGCCTCTTGTGGTCCTCACGTTGGTCTTGACTATACTCTTGGTGTTGTTCTGACGACTCGAAAGGAAGAGCTTGCAGTAAGACCGAGGACAACCGACTCAAGCGGGACGACGCGTAGCTTAGCCGCCGACGGAACTGCTTGATGCGGTTGATCATCGTTCCTGGATGCACACCCGTGAGCGGAGATCCAAGCCACTTGTCCCGCATCTTGTTCCACGACTCAAACCACTGGCGCAGCTCCAAGGAAGTGACAATGTAGAGCAGCAGCAACTCGCTTGGCAGCTTGTCTGTTAGACTGACAGTCATCATGTTCTCCGAGCTGGTCGACGTCCATACAGGTTGCTGCAGAGGAGGCATGTCCATGATCGCGCGATGTTCCCGATCGTACTCTTCGAACTGCTGTACCACGTTCTTCCGCTCCAGATCCATCGCCACCAAGTCCTCGAGCTGTTGTACCAATTCCTCATTCGACGCATCAGTGGGTTTGTTGCTACCGTTCTCTTCGTCTTCACAGCCAGACGGAAGAGCCTCAAAGGTGTTGACGATGACCTGCAATTGCCCATTGATGAACTCATCAACTTTCGTGATCACGTCCTGAACACTACGGCGATGTTCGCTTCCTCGTTCTTCCACGCGAGCCAAGCACATCAACAGCGTCTCAATGACAGACTCCCACGTTAACTCGAGTTTCCGGATGGAATCCTGTGTTTCCTGGTCCAACGAGATGAGTCCGTGCTCCTTGATCAGCACACGAAGACGGGCGAGATTGGCGCACTTTGCGTCTAAACGCTGACGGAATGGATGCATCGGCATCATGGACGTCACTTGCGTTAACCACGTGTTCGCTTCGGCTAGAGTGGTCGGGATCTTGGTCACCTTTTCAATGCGGCCGTCCACGTCTTCCAGAAGGCTGGCCAAGAACTGCTGGTAGATCGACGGCAGCGCGTCGTCCATCTCCGCCACGCGCTTCGAGACGTGAACACGCAGCTTCTCGACAAGCGACCGCTGATCCAACAGCAAGTAGCCCACTTGAAGCATCGGCGCCGCTGTGTCGGCGTAATGAACAAAGCGGCTCCAGGTTTTCTGGGCAAGTTCGTAGGCCGCTGCACTGGTTGCCAGGTCTGGAAGCTCTGGGAGTCTCATGTCTTCGTCGTCACTCTCGGCCACGGTGCTTCTCTGTGTTGATTCGGCGGGCGACTCTCTCTCCGCAACTTTGATCGCTCGAACGCAGCGTAGATGCTCTTGCTGGAGGATTCCAACCCGCCGATAGTGCATATCCAACGCCGCCCGCACTTCACGCAGCTCTCGCTCGTAGCTCTCCAGCACGAGGTGTGATGGCTTCAGCATACTACCGATAAACTCGCGTCGAACCAGGGGTACAAATGGCGTCAGTACGTGCGCAAAGTGCGCGTCCGTGAGCACACGCGGCAGTCCGTTCATGGCAACGCAGTACTTGAGGAGGATCGAGTGCACAAGCTCAAACACTTGGACTTTTGAGGGGCTGAAATGCATCGTAGCTGTATTCACGTCCCCTTCAAAGTCGACATCTTCTTCCAGACACACGTACAAGCCAGGAAAGTCGATCAGAGACGAACCGCTTTCAACTCCGTGGACGGCGAACGTCACCCGCTGACACGTTTGATCTGTGGGCGAATGCTTGCGTGAGTCTCCAGTCGATTCAAGGTCGCACAAATACCCGCTTCGTTGGTTTTCCATCACCGACGCTTCTCCTTGTCGTGGCTCGCCGCATATTCGAGAGCGGAGATCTCGCACGACGACAGTGACGTGCTGATAAATCGCCTCTGCTAGATGGCAGTCCACAAGCCGCAAGAAGGTGAACATTCGCGCGCGAAGACTGGATAACCGAAGCGACTTGCTAAAAGCCTCGTGGTCTGTAATGGCGTAGCTGCACTCCTCGCCATCTCTGTACCGCGAGATGTTCCGCGTGGCGCTATCGATCGCTACGCATAATGCGCGGATCTTCTTCGCGATAGCTGCCTTCGCATCCCGTGCACGATCGTGCTGGATGCGCGCGAGAAGATCCAGCGTGTAGCTCGTATCTGAGCCGATGTAGTCGCGTCCAGCCTCGCGCTCGATCTCTGCGCAGACGTCCCGAACATCCATAAGCAACTGCGCTGCAACGGGGTGGCAAGTGAATAAGCTGCAGGCCAGTCGCTCTTGAACACGGTGCAGTCGCCGCTGGACAGCCTGGCGCTTCCACGAGAAGAAGAAGATCATCTGCTGGATGCGCTCCAGGCCCTTCATGCTCGTCATGTGGTCGAACGCGCGCTTCTCGTCTACCCAGACAGGCAAGTCCGAGAACTCAATGCCCTGGCCGCCTTTGAAGCGGGTCAATCCATGTGAACTCAGAGTGAAGTATTCGGCGTGGGTATCACGGAGAATCGTTCCTTCATCACTGAATGTGAGCCAGTACACGTTGCGGAATCCGCAAGGTGGAGTTTCACAAGCCACGAGGTACAGCACGTCTTCTTCTGGACAAACCTTACGCTGGATATCTGCCAAGCAACAAGTAGGAAAAGATCAGTTCGAGCCATGGCTTGAAGAGCACGATGAGGCAGTTCGTACGTTTTCCACGAGGGATTTCAGAGCGCCGCACCAAGGAGCATGAACGAATGACGTGTAGCACATACCGCATCAGCGGGTCTCCAACGGCGTACTCTGCACAAACAGCAAAGAAAGACAAGGCGGTTAGAGCGCTGCAACCTTGGAATACAAGTCCAGCGGCTTCGTACTCTGCTCAAACGCTGCCACGTCAGCCTCTTTCACCCGTGCGAGTCGCTGAGTCGACGACGTTTTCTTCTGAGGTTGTTGCGCTGACGTCGACACAATCTTGCCTGGGTGAGCTGCTGGCTTGGACGTTGCTGGCGACGACCCGTTGTTCCCGACAGGAAGCAACTGCGTGGTTGATGGCGAGTACAGTTTGGCTTCTCTTCTTGGAGGAAGAGACTGCCAAGTCAGCTGAAGCCGATCCACGAGCGGAGCCGAATGTGCTGCCAAGCGGGCAAGTGGTGCGGGTCCGTTCAAGATACTTGCACGAGCCTGACTTGGCGCTTTCGACCGTCGGCGCTGCGCCGATCCTGCTCGAGTATTCGCTGCTTCCATCCAGGTCGTTGCGACTGCCACATCAAAAATGGATATGCTGCGCCGTCCGAGAGCCTCCTCCGCCCTTTCACAGCAGCACACAACATACAACACAATACTAAACAAATATATATGATTTCTCGGCGTCCTGCGAGTCCATCGATGTGGACGGAGCTCGCCAGCATCGCTTGAAGAAGCGCAGGATCCACTTGCGAAGTGTCGACTCCTTCTTGCCAGTGGTGAAAGACGCGTGATACTGCCGCATGTACTCGAGCACAGAATCCACATCGATGCCTGCAGCAAAGCACACGTGCCCAAGGTCAGCCCCAGCAGTTAATACGCTACACCTTTTGCAAAGCAGCACCGACCTTCGCCTCGTTGATGACGCTCGCTGACCCACGTGAGCAGTTCGTCCTCGAAGACGCAGCTGCTGCGTCGTCCCCCTCCTTCCAGACGGAAGCGTTTCCTCTCGGACGTCATGAGCTTGTCACGGATGCTCCTCCAGTAGTTGAGGCAGTTGGGGTTCTTGAGGCCCAGCTCGCCGGCCACCTCGGTGATGCTCTTGCCCTCGTCCAACATGTTGAGCGCGTGCAGCTTGAACTCGTTGGAGAAGAGCATGTAGCGTCCAGAGCACGAGCGGCGCTTGCCCGTGTGTTGGTCCATCGGCGTCTCCTCTTCAGCAGGAACTTCATCGGCCAGTGTCTTGCTCTGCGGCAGCAGCAGCGGCGTGGGGCTCGCCGGCGGCTCAACAGATTCATTCCTCGTCTCCTGAGTCTTCACCACCTGCTGCTCTATTGGAACCGCACTCGCACCCATCGCCATCTCCGGCGCAGGTGCTGGCGCCAACATCGACTGCCTCGGGATGTGCTTCTTGAGGAACCTGGCCGTCCAGACCTTGAGCGCCGCAGCGCTCTTGGAGGCCGCGAACACTGGGTACTGCTCAGCCACGTGGTTGATCACGTCCTGCCTAGTAAGAGGCACCTCTCGGTGTGCGGCCAGCCATTGCAGCAGCCCTTTCTTGTCCTGGAAACCGACGGGTCGAGACGGCTGGCAAACGTCGTTCTCGGCCTCGTCCGCGCGCTGGGCCTGGCGCTCCGCCTCGTGCTTCCAGTAGAGCAGCGTGAGCGCGCTCTTGAGTGCAAACTGCTGGGCTACGGCGGCCATGTCGGCACCGCCGTCGAGCTGCTGCACGGCCTCGATAGGTCCTCTGCAACTGTCGGTGGAGCAGTTGGCGGCGCCTCTAGCCGCTTCGTGCTGCGCCAAGAAGAGCGAGAGCCACGCGAAAAGCAGCGGCAGGTCGTCCAGCAGTTCCGGGTGCTTCGTCTCAAAGAAGAAGAGCGCGTCGTCAGCCGCGGACGCCGCGTCCGAGCGCTGCAACCATAGTGATAACTCTGACGCATAGCGTTCCAGATGAAGCGCGGTGGTGGCCTGGGACGAGGAAGGCAGGTCTGCTGCTGAAAGCAGAGCCAGCGTGGAGCTAGACATGTCTACTTGCAGATCGGAAGAGCTGGGGCAGGACAGCGCAGTCTCGGCCGAGCCAGGCAGCTCGCCACAGGACGACATGGAGGTTGTCACGCGCCTGGCGTTTGTCGGACGGCTTGTGGAGCAATACTGACAGTTGAAGAGGATGGCTACATTTGTACAACGTTTGTAGCGCATAAGAGCAGAAAACACATTTGAAGAGCAGCGATCTTGAAGCGACGCTGGACCCATTTTGAAACTTGCCATGGCGGACGAGGCCGACGCTGCAGCGCAGGAGCCTGCTCCCCGTGATGTAAGGTTTCTTTCCCTCTCTGTGTATAATGCAAGGTCTCTGACTGTCGCTCGTACTTCGCGCGGCAGGATGTGAGCGTGACACTCATGGGCAACGTGCTCGAGAAGCTTCGCGTACTGCAGTACGAACGCGAATTGGGCAAGAAGAAGAGCTTCGTGCCTTTAAACGAGACGCAGTTCGCCGTGCTGAGCGCCGGCACCAATGCCAGTGCGCAGTTCAAGAGCTTTTTGGACCTGGTTACGTTCCTGCTCAAGAGCTGCGGCCAGGACCTGGTGGTGGACAAGTACGACGACCCCAATACGAGCGTCAACAAGATTATCCTGACGCTCAAGGCGCTGGGCTTCCCGCTCGACTTTCCCGCCTCCAAGCTCAAGCTCGGCTACGGTGAGGCCGTGTGCGCCGCGCTCGACTTCATCTGTGACCAGGCGCTGGCAGCTCGCCGCTTCGACTGGCCCAGACCACAGTACCCCAAGGAGGACTTCGCGGACGAGGCTGAAGTCGACGAGGACGCCGAGGTGGACGCGGCCAACGACGATGATGTCAATGCAATGCCTGGAGGTGAGGAGGAGAACGAGGAGCTATACAGTGACCTCGTGCGCAGCGGCAAGAACGCCGAGGACCAGCACGACCTGGACTTGAGCTTCCAGCAGATGATCATGAGCGAGGTGGACCCGCTGCTCTGGAAGACGGAGTTGGAGCGCGTGGGCCCGCGTCTCAAGGTCAAGAGCAGTGCAGCGGCCGCTGCTGTGGGCAAGGAGTGGCATGCGCACATCGAGCGCTCAAGGGAGCACGAGAAGGTCATGCGCGAGCTGCTGCCGCGCGCAAACGACCAGTTGCGGCTGCTAGGCACGCAGCTTACCGATGCCACGGGCCGCATGGGCGCCAAGGAGAAGATGCTCAACAACCAGTACGACCACTTGCGGCAGGAGTACACGGTGCTCAAGGAGAAGCTCAATGCGGCCACCGAGGTGAGCAAGGCAGGAGCCGACCGCGTCAACGTCATGACCACCGAGTACGCCGAGACGACGGAGCAGCTCAAGGAGACCAAGGGCGTCATGGACGAGCGCGGAGCCAAGATGACGGACACGTCACCGCTTGTGCACATCAAGGATGCGCTCAAGACGCTCGCGACGGAGATCAAGAACTTCGAGCTGCGCATCGGCGTCGTCAGTCACACCCTGCTGCAAGCCAAGTGCCGCCAGGCCAGCGCGGCCAACGCTCGACGACGAGGACGCGAAGCTGCTGGCGACGGACAGAGCTATCAAGACCCAGAGTACGACCCGAGCGACGAGGACTCGAGCTAGCTACTAGGACTGCATGAGCACAGGACGCATAAAGTCAAAAACACGAGCGTGTTGAGCACAGTTGAAGGACGCTACAGCTCGGCAAAGGAGTGAATGGTGGGGAAGTGGTGAGACTCCGGCAGCGGTTTGTTGCCCGGACGCACGGACAGGACCGTGTCGAGTCCAGCAGCCTCCGCGGCCTGGGCCTCTTCGATCACATCCGTGACAAAGAGGATGTCCTTGGGGCTGTCCACGCCGAGACTCTGAAAGATCTCCTTGTAGCTGCCTTCCTCGCGCTTGTGGCCAATCTTCGTGTCGAAGTAGACGACCAGATACTCGCGCAGGTCGCCCTTGTCCGAGTACTGGAACAGCAGCTTCTGCGCCTGACGCGAGCCAGACGAGTAAATACCCACACGCACTCCACGGGCACGGAGACGGTCAAGACACGGAGGCACGTCGTTGTACACCTGCGCCTTGAGCTCGCCGCTTTCGTACCCCTGGAGCCACATGTGGCCCTGCAGCAGCTTGAGCGGCCCGATCTTGCGGTCGGCCGCAACGTTCCACTTGACGTACGCAGTGAGGGCTTCAATGAGCTTCTCCTTGCTCTGCTGGCTATCCAGAGCAGGCGAGTTCACTCCGTCGGCCTTGTCCTGCTGCTGTTGAGCCACGAGAGCCGCCACATCGGCTTTCGTATCCGGCTGATCCCAAGTTTGAGCCAGGAAGCGGCCGACGTTGTCCGTCACGTACGGGAACAGAATGTCGTGCACGAACGTGATCGGCGTCGTCGTTCCTTCGATGTCCAGCATGACCACCTTGTGCTTCTCCGCCATACTGAGCTCGCCGTTGCTCGGCTCCTCCGTACGCGCGCGCTTGAGAGAGCTGCCGTTGACAGACACGGGCGGAACCGTGTAGTCCAGGTTGAGTTTGCGCATCTCGATCGCCGCCTCGAACAGGTAGTGCAGGCACTCGGCATGGCGCTTGGCAGCTTCCCACGAGTCACCCCACACGAAGAGGCCGTGGCGGCGAACCAGCACAGCGCACGTGTTGGGGTACGCCTCCATCGTTCGCGCGATGGGCTCCGCGAGCGCCGACTCCTTTGGCGCGTTGTCAATCACCGGCACGACCAACGTGTCCGCGTATCCGTGGCCAGTGATGCCCTTGATCATCTCCTGGTGCGAGATGCGGAACTCGCTCTTGCCATCGCAGAGTGCCGCGGCCAGGTTGCACGTGATGCCGTGGCTGTGCAGCACCACGGCAGCCTTGCGCAGCTTGTGCGCATGCAGGAACAGCGGCGCGCAGTCCGAGAGCTTGGGGGCCTTCTTGCCAAGCTTGGCCTTCGGGCTGGAGAGGACGTTGCCATCCAGGTCCAGCACGTACAGGTCCTCCGGCTGCAGACGCTCCTTCGGGACGCCCGACGGAGTCACGAAGATGCGTTCACCGTGGCGCAGACTCATGGCGCCGCCCGTGCCCGTCATCCACTGCGTCCTGTAGTACAGCCGGCACAGCTCGCACACGAGCTCGCGGCACTGGGCGGCGTCCACCAGCGTCGAGTGGCTGGCCGCGTCCGCCGGCCGCGTGTAGCGCGCCATAAGGCTGCGCACTCCGTTGCTGCTCTCCAAGAGCTGTGCAGCGTGGTCGGAAACCGGGACGAAGCGGCGCAGCGTGCGCGCGCTCAGCATGACTCGCATGCCTTCCGTCAGGCTGCAGCGCACCCAGCAGTCTGCCGAGTCACGTGCGTCCAGGAAAACGCGGCCCTTGCTGACCGTGTAGACGACGTCGGCGGCACTCGAGTGCTCACTCTGCAGGGCCTCGTTGCCGGCCACGTCCACTGCCGATCCCTCCTTGACGTTAGATTCGACGACGGAAGCGCCGATCTCGCGCAGAACGGCGAGACTGGCGCGGTCCGAGTGGCTGTCGAGGTACGTCGGCTGCACGGCGAGCTCCAGCGAAGAGATCTGCGGGCCAAGAGAAGACACGCGCATGGTCAGAGAGAGGAGACGGCGAAGAGCTCCGCTAAACCACGTACCGTCATAGTCTGTCAAAATGTGAGGCAGGTTTTCGACCACTGGTTCAGAGTTCAGATACAGTACAGGTTCATTTTGATTTTACGTCCACCGACGTCCTCCGACGTCCTTCTGGCGAATCACTCGCCACCCACGGCCTGCGTCGCCGCCTCAGTGCTCGTTATACTCTCGGATTCGTCTTGCTCTTCCGCTGCACCGCTCGGCATCGGCACGGGCCACTTGAAGTCCCCCGTGGGCGGCACCAGCGGCGTCCGCGGCGTCTGCGCCGGCTCGCTCAGCATGTCCACGTCGCTGTTGGGGTTCTTCCGCAGGTACTTGCGCGCTCGCCACACGCGGCAGTGCGACTTCCAGCGGATCTTGACGGCGTCCTCCGTCCGGCCCGGCAGCATGGCCGCAATGACCGACCAGCGGTTGCCCAGCCGCGCCTGCGCCTCCAGGATCAGCCGGTCCTCCTCGGGCGTGTACGCGCCGCGCACGATTTGCGGGTCCAAGTGGTTGTGCCACCGCTCCCGGCACTGCTTCGACGTGCGGCCCGGGATCTTAGACGCCACGTCCCCCCAGTTCTTCTGCTCCGTGGCCACCAGCCGCCGCAGCAGCTCGTCCTCGTGAGGGGACCAGTGGCCCTTCACGAGCCCTGGAGCCAGCACTTTCGTCCACCGCTGAAGGCACTGCGTGTGGTTTCGTCCGGGAACTTGCGCGGCGATCGCTTTCCAGTTCTTCTCGCGGTGGTTCTCTACAGCAGCTCGCAGTGCGTCGTCTTCCTCCTTGGTCCACCGCCGCGGCGTCGCTTTTCGGGTTGCCGGGGTGCTGGGCGTGCCTGGAACGGAAACAGGTCCAAGCGAGCCGAGTCCGGACGGATCTGCTGCCGCCGCTGTCGTTGCGGCCGCGCGCGCAGCGGCAACTTCAGCGTCGCACCTTACACTCAACTGCTTGGATGTGATACTCTTGCGCTTGACAGGTGACGCTGACGTTGGTCGCTTCGCGCTTCCAGTGCCGGCGTTGCTAGCGTTGGCATTGCTCGGGAACGAATTGTAGTATACGGGTGTGAGGGATGCCGGAGACGCGTCCGGTCGGATCGTGGAGCCAATGGGATTCCGCTGGTCCACGACGATCATGGGGTTCTGGTATGCCACCCCAGCCACACCTTGCGCTAAGCGGTCACCTGGGTCCGTCACACTGGACGGAGATGCCAGCGGCGCCAATAGCCTTCGAGCGAAGAGACTCGGCAGTGACGACGGCGTGCCGGGCGATCTTGCCGTGCCGGGTGTGAACAGCTCCGGCGGGTGGAAGTGCGGACTACCCAGCTGAGGCTGCGGAGCCGTGATGGACAGCGGCGGGAAGGACGGGAACGAGGCTGTGGGCGTAAGCTTGGGCACGGCCGGTGGCCGCGCAGACGACGGCGTCATCACCGGCGCAGTGGCATTAGCTGAGCTGGAGGTCGCGCGCAGACCCGTCAGCGCCTGCGCCGCCTCCGCCTCATGACTACTGGAGTCCTTGCCCTTCTGCTTATTTGTCGTAGCTGCCGGCTCCTGCTTGATGGTCACTGCAGCGGCCGGCGCGGCGTCCGATGGCTGAAACAGGATCCGCGCGGCCTCCTGCATTGTGGTGAGCAGCGTCTTATCATCCCCCGGTGTGTTGCCGTGCAGTTGACGTAGTGCGACGGCCGCGGCGTGCGCGTCCCGCTGCTCCAGCGCCGCAGCCAGGTCCGCCGCAGCACGGTTCTTCGTCTGCATTGGCGCGAGCCACGCGCTGGTGGCGCCGCCCAGCGCCGCTTGATCCAGCGCACACTGCATCACCATGTAGCCCACCTCCATGGGTAACGCTGCGGTAGCAGACACGTCAGTTTAACGCTCACCGGGATGTCAATCTGTCAATGGAGCGTACCCATCTGCGGCGTCGGCTGCGCGCGGCCGCGCTCGTGCGTCTCGCGCACGTGAGTCAGCAGGTGGTCGAGCGTGGAGGCGCCAAAGCCGCAGAGCGAGCAGCGCGTTGGCACGGAGCTGCGCGCATCGCTGGCCTTGCGCTTCTTGGCGGTTGGCGCCATGTGCGGTGATATGGGCGACGACTCGATCTTCCTCTGGCTGGTGGAGACGGAGAAATCGGTACTGAAACCTCGAGAAGAGCTGTTCGTGCCGGCTCGTTTCTGCGCGCGCGAACAACCCTTCAAAGCGGGCATAATGAGCCCCAGTCAAGCGGCGACTCGAGGGTGATGCCAGCAGGGTGAGACTCTCGCCGTGAGAGGCTTGGGGGCTGGTTGCCGCTGCGCAGTTCACGTAGATGCTAGCGGAGACTTGACCGAGGTTAGCGGAGACCGACCGCAAGGCTCCATACCCGCCGCAAGCGCTCAGCTGTGGCCACGCTGGCTTCCTTGTATTCAGATCCTGATTCAGCCACAAAGCCAGAAACGCGGTACTGGTTCTATTGAGTGCAAGGAGCCCCGCCCGAGACGCTGGAGAGCTCTTGTGTAGCTGAGTGTATATCGTCGGCAGACGTCGGATTCCAGGTCCCTTGCTGCTGTGGTGACTACGAAATAGTTCTTCAGTTTTCTCTCCAACAGCTGGCAAAGCCTCGCGTTTAACAGCTCGAACCGACCGTAGTTTCCGGCGCTGGAGACATTGTGAAGAAACTGAAAGAAATGGCACTATGGGACCCCATGGCGCTCGCACAAGGCCATTTGGACCACCGAAAGGAGGTGGAAAAGGATAGGATCGACTCGATTCAACCAAACTTGTCGGGAGCATTGCCGGACAAGAAAGTGCTGGGCATTGCGATGATGGCATTACTCCACGATACGCTGAGAGGTGCAAAGCAAGAATCTGACGCACCATCTCGGAAGACAAGGAAATGAAGCCGTCCCAAGGAGAGTGAAGAGGCTGCAAGTTCAACAGAGGAAGGTCGTCGCGGTCGCTCTCGTCGACGCCGTGCCAGTGAGATGTAGTAGCATCAATATCGTCGGGTTTTTTACTTTTTTCACGGTAGCATTTCATCGACACAAACTTCTTCGTGAAAAATATGGTTCAGTCTACGCTGTTTGCTCTGACGGTAGCCTGTCGTTGGCGTGTGATGTCGATGTGTAGAGCTGTTTGTGCTGATATTTATTAGCATCAACCTCAAGCTGCGCTTGAGCCTGCATCCAGAAACTCAAACTAGGGTTTCGTACGGCAACTAGTACGGCGTCGCTCCGCCAGTCAGCTTTGTCTTCATGGCCATTTTGCCTTCGCTGAACCACTTCACCTTTGTCGGGCATTGTTCAGTCTCTTCGGCCAGTCGCTGGCAAAATATTGCTGCAGTATTCTTCTCTGTTATCCGTCACCACAAGACGAGAACATGCCAACTTCCTCATTCCAGTTTTACACGATACGTCCGCGATGTTGTCCGTCCCGACGAGATGCGTGCCTTCGCCCTTGGTGTTGCCATGCCACATCTTGAGAAGCTCGCCCATGCGCTTGGTGTCCAGATCGTTCTTCTCGTCGGTCGCCATATCTGTGGGTCTGTTGGCCAATGTTGTTTTCGCTGCTGGTTAGCCAAATAGTACTAGCACATAACTATCGAGTACCATAGTACAGTGAAGAGCGTGAATTCCGAACGATCGTAAAATGAATAGCCTTCTATATTTTATACTAGAAGTCTTCCAACAAGGATTACAAAACTTGTAAACACCAGAATCCTTTCAATTTGCATATATATTAGATCCATTTTGCACTGTATTAGCTTGGTACTATCCATCTAAATTACTACCAATCCCTGCCAGCAGCCACAAGCAAAATGGCTGGAAAGCAGAGCGGCGATGGCGCGGTGCGTCCTCGCGTCGACGCGTCCAGCGCGCGCCTCACGTGCGTCTATCTCCTCTTCCAGTATCGCAACCTCCTTCTCTGACTTCTCTGTTCGTGCAGGTCTCTGCGCACCCCGACCGACGGCTCCAGTGCCCCTGCACGACGGCCTAAGTTCGTGCCAAAGGCTGCCAAGCGCCGTCCAGTAGCAGAGGGGCGTGGGGAGGGCTTATCGCCGGGTCCGCAGCGCGCGAACGATGCCAAGCCGCACACGACCGGAGCTGGAGCGCTCAAGAGTGATAACCGAGGCCGTGGAGGCCGTCGTGGAGGCAGAGGAGGGCGTGCTGGCGGCCGAGGCCGAGGCCGGGGCCGTGGCGTGCTGCCCAGCGGCAAGGTGGCCTTTGTGGGCACGCTATCCGGTGGATCTTCGTACAGTGGAGGCGGCAATACGCCTGCGCCGCGTGCCGCGCCTTCCGCCGACTACTCGGCCGCTGGTGGTACCGGCATCAGTGTGCTGGACGACGAGGAGATGCCTGGCGGAAAGATGCCGGAGATAGACATTGAGCAGGTGTGGCCGCCCGTGATCAAGTCGGTCATGGAACCCATGAGTCTGCCCATCGTGCGCCCGCCTGAGCCGGAGAGCGCAGGCGCCGTCTTCTGCGACGCGGCGGGCGACCTGGTGGCCCCCGACGACTCGCTCTTCTTCATTCAGATGCCCACGACGCTCCCGCTTTCGAGCGCGGTGGCGAAGCCCGCTGCTGGTAGCACGGATGAAGACGAACCCATGGAGAGCTTGGATGGCTCGAGCGAGCAGGACTCCAGCAAGGCGAAGGACGCCAACCCGGAGGAGTCTCCGTGCGTGCTGATTAGTTGGATTGCAGCCTGTTTGGCGGTTCTAACTATTTTTTTGTGTATGAACTGGACAGGGACGACGGAGTATTCGACCACTCGGTTGAGACGGCGCCCGGAGGCTTCATCGGCAAGGTAAGATGTGAAGGATTGGCCATGTACGAATGTCGATGCCAATACCAACGTTGGTTCTTGCTGTCGGTAGATTTGCGTGCACAAGTCGGGCAAGATGGTGTTGATGCTCGGCGACAAGCAGTTCGAGGTGGCAGCAGCCCAGACGCCGTCCTTTTGCGAGGAGGTCTACGCCGTCAACACAGCGGAGAAGCATCTGAGCATCCTGGGCAACGTGGAGCGCCACCTCGTTGTGACCCCGGACTTCGACGTGCTGCTGCATTAGGCAAGCAGATACTGTTGACCACCGTGTGGTCGAGTAGCTGCATCTACATCAATAGAAGACACATGCATGAAAGCAAACTAGCTAATGGTTGTCATCTTCGACGTCTTGACACCGAGCTTATAAGCACCGCCGTATCACGACTACATCGAGGCGCACGAGGTGCTTCCTTAGGCAGGCGAAGACTGGAGACCACCGGTCCAAGTCGTGGGGTTATGCATTTCCATCAGCAGCCGAGCTACAGCCGCGAAAACGGTGCGCCGATCATGTCGGTGGTGCCTCGACATGTCCCTTGGGGGACTCGTCATTCGTAACGCGTGTGGCCCTCGTGTTCCGTTCCGTTTGGTGCCATGATGCCCTTGAAGCAGACGGCACCGCGTCCGAAGGATGTTCACGAAGCAGCACAGACAGCATGAAGCCCGCAGGGACGACGCAAGCACGATGCCTGTGGACGACCCGAGGCTTCACCGCTTTCTCACGAGGGAACGTACATACAAGCGCTGCATTCACGATGCTGCCTGCAGCTAGACTGCAACAAGTTCGAAGCGCGACTAGTGCGAGGCGGGCGCTTTCGAGACGGAGATAACGGACTGAGGCTTGAAAGAATAAAAAGAGGATACATTTGCGTCCTGCAAACTACGAGCTAAAAGAAAAACCGGTGCACAAGTGCGCCTCTTGTGTCTTCGTCCTGGCGACCTGAGGTGCTAGGACAGCAACGAGGGATAGAACCAAGCCGCGGGCTTAGTCATCGCTCTCATCATCGTCGTCGTCGTGCTCCTCTTCGTGCTCCTCCTCCTCGTGCTCCTCCTCGACGGCGCCGTGAGCGTTGTACACGTCCATCTGCTGCTGGTACTTGATCTTGGCCTCCTCGTTCATCTTGTGGTACTTGACGCGCTTCTTGTCAGGCAGCGCGCGCCACCGCTCAGCGAGCAGCGTGGCGATCTCCGTAATCCGCTTGTTCGGGTTCTCGTCGCGCACCTCCTGGCGGATTTCGTTGCAGAAGAAGAAGTAAGCCGACAGCGCGCGCTTGGGCGCGTTGGGGTCTTTTTTCTTGCGGGTGCCTTTGGTGGTCTCGAAGGACGGGTCCGGGACGTAGTCCTCCTTCTCCTCCAGATATCTCCGCTTGTCAGCCGCGGCCAACTCGTCGTACGGCTGCAGAATAGGCGAACATCAAGGCAAAACAAGGTCAGCGAGCAGCACAAAAAGCATCCTGCAATAAAACACGCAGACGCACCTTGCGCTCCTCGTCCGTGATCTTCTTCCAACGGCGGCCGATCTCGCTCGAGATCTCGAGGAACTGCAGCTCGGGCATCTCCCTCTTGACCGTGTCTCGGATGTCGTTGCTGAAGAACATGAAGGCGGACAGCGCGCGCTTCGGTGCGTTTTTGTCTTTTTTCTTGCGGGGCTTGCGCGTGTGGTCGCCGTCGGCCTTCTTCGCGCGCGCCATGGTCTTGCTGCTGGAGTTGAACTTGACTTGGCTGGGACGATTGAGAACTGGGGACGGCCAATGCCTGAGCCAAATTGGCCCAGGGCGCGGGCTTGAGCTTGAGCGCGAGGTTTGACTCCGAGGTTTTTTCAGGCTTCCGCACTGAATCTCACTTACTATGGGTAATTACACCCGGCGCAAGTCGCCCTATTTAGATGGCTTGGGAAGTCAACGGAATGGCGCACAGACGCCCTGCGCAGCTCAGATAGCACGTACGGAGCCTTCTGCCTGCAGCACGCGGCGCTGCTAGTATTTGTTAGCGGCATGGGCGCCACTAGGGCGCCCCGCAGCAAGCTCCCATTTTGTCCTCATTTAAGCGCATTTTTGAATTGTGAAAAGCAACTTGTGTTACAAAACAGAGCATCGTGCCTCGACTAAGGTCCACTGAGGCGGTTTGAAGATGGCTACACCATTGGTGGAAACCGATTGCACCAAGAAAACAAAAGCAACTCACAAGATCGCGAGGCATCTTCTGCACCAGGCGCGATGCCAGCGACACGGATCTGGACGAGTAGTTTGAAAAAAGCAAGCTTCAATCGCAGACACACGAAGCCCCATTTGCATGGATTGCAGTGCTCAAGTGCACAAGTCACAACGGTGGATGTAGAACTAGCCGATGCCAAAGCAAGGATCATACTTTCTCGTCTTTTCAAAAGCAAGGAAGGGCTGATCGACCAGCGCGGCTTACGTGGTCTCGATTTACCCCAACAATTGACAACACAATTGCAGGGATGACATGCGGCGAAAGAGGCTGTGCCTCGGCGCTTCGGTTATCAATGCTGCGGATTGTGGCTTTCTTATTCACATTATGAGGCATTGAAACAGCGGCACCGCGTCTTCAGCCTTCAGCAACGTATCCAACAGGTTGATGATCTATAAAGTACTTAGCACCCCTGTCAAAAGCAGCCATGCGATCAACACTAGCATGCATCGCAGCCTTTGCTGATACCATTGGCAAGATCCATCTTCAATGTGTGCTGCTCTGTTTCGGTGGTGCTCCACCAGGCATGACAAGACCCACTCACCATGGATGGTATCTCTCCACGTTAGAAGCGATTCAGCTGCTCAAATCGCTTCTTGAGACCAAAAGCACATGATAACCAATCCTTCTGCGGCAGTCTTCGTTCGACGTACATGTGTGTATTGCATTGTACTTTCAACCTGACAACGAGATACACCTTACAAGCAAGGCGATGATCTACCGAGACTGACATTGTCACGTCCACAACAAAGATCCCATTGTTGTTGGCCACACACTGTTTTTCACCCTACCACGCACACACACACCCTCCCTCCAGTCTTCGCTAGCGAAGTCTTGCTTGCTTCTGCTAGCTTGCTTCTGCTAGCCAGGGATCCCGAGTATGGCATTGTTATTTATGTGTGGCATCCACGCAGCATAAATAATGGCGTCGCTCCCAAGACTACCAAACATACATAATGGCATGTGGACAGGAAAGGCAATAAATAATGTCATAATGGAGAACACCAAAAAACTGCCGAATCGTATCTAGTTGCTTCATCCACAGAGTGAGCCGTCCAGTACTCGCTGTTCTGCCGCAAGAAAAGGACCATCTCAAGAGTAAGCGGCTGCAGTCGATGGCGCTCCTGTGCGTAGGTCGTCCTCGCACCGCTGAAGAACCTCTCTACGAAATTCGACGTCGGCGGGATTATGTTAAGCAAAGTATAGCGCTGCCCAACCGCAGCTAAACGGCGGAAAAGAGCAAGACGATAGCCTCCAGATATGTCGGTCGCGGCCACACAGTTCGCTGGCTGTGAGAGCTCAATAATTTATTAGAGGATTTGGTATCAGTTATGGAATTCGCTTCCGTGTTCAAATAAATTATCAATTAAAATATGCAGGTGAGTTTGGAAATAAATTATTGGATGATTTCATAAATAATTATTTTAAATACCATGCCATACTCGGGACCCTGCTTTCTGCTGAAAGCTCTCTCAAACACGGTTGTTGGGATACCCGTAGGCACATGAGCAGCCGCCGCCACTTCAGCCGCCACTTCAGCCGCTGCACGGTCGATCCGTGCGCGGCAAACTCCGTCGCGGCGTGTGCGATTTTCGCCTTTTTTGTATGGGCTTTCATACCGGGGCCGCCTCACGGAGCGCTTTCCGAGTCAATCTCCTATTTGGGCGGAAGCGCAGCGAAACGCGCGATCACGGTGCGGCCGCTTGTGATTGGTAGAAATAGCTAAGATTCCGCCAATGGGAGGGCGGTGTAAAATGGACAACGCTCGGTTGAGGCTAGATACGAAAGCTGTACACTCGCAGGAAGATGCGCGGCCGCCGCGGATTGGTAGAAAATAGGCAGGCTATGCTTAAACAGCAGCTAGCCAAAAGTATCTCTGGAAATGACCCTAGTATTTATAGAAGTAGCCTCCTAATTGCAGAATCGACCGGACTCGGAAACAAAAGACGATGGCGGAGGAAGTAGCAGCAGACGTGCCGGTGGTGCCGCCTGCGGCGGAGAAGGCCCCGCTGCACTTCGAGGACGAGGCCGGGCTCTTCAAGACCGTGTGCCGCACCTTCCTGCGCAAGAAGAAGTGCACGCGCAAGGGCTGCAAGTTCGTGCACGACAAGCAGCTGTGCCCGCTCTTCTGGAAGAGCGGCGAGTGCAAGTTCGGCGCCGAGTGCCGTAGGAACCACTTCGTGACGCTGCCCGACCCGAATGCCAAGCCGGAGGAGGAGCAAGCCGCAACTCCGGCTAAAGGTGGCGAGGCCTCAGCAGACGGAAAGACGAAGTCCTCCAAGAAGCTCAAGGGCAAGGAAAACAAGTCTAAGGATGAGGCGACCAACAAGGAGGCCGAACAAACGCCTCAGAAGAAGAAGAAGAAGAAAGAGCGGCGCCAAGCCACCAAGAAGAACACCGAGAGCTTCGAGCCCATGACCAAACCCGAGGATCTACGCATCACGTTCGACCTGGGCTCCAAGGACGACAAGTTCTCGACGCCGCTCACGGCGCGCGACGTGGTGCTGGTACCCAACCTCTTCAGCGACTTCAAGAAGGGCGAGCTGTACGCCAAACTCATGGACGAGCTGGACAACTGCGGCATCCCCCGCGAGGAGCTGCTCAAGATGTGGCACGGCAACAACAAGATCGACGGCACGCACCTGATCGTGGACGACCACTCGAGCTGGAAGGACAAGTGCCCTACGTTCGACCTCGTGACGAACCGACTCAAGGATTTCTTCACGCTAGACATTAAGGCCACGCGGTTCAACTGGTACAAGGACACCTCGCAGTGGAAGCCCTTCCACTTCGACGCCGCCGCGGTTAAGCCGCACATCGCGGCCATCCAGAACTTCACGGTCGGCATCTCGTTCGGCGCCACGCGCGACGCCGCCTTCGAGCACGCCGAGACCAAGACGGTGGTGAGCGTGCCTCAGCCTGACGGGTGTGTGTACGCCTTCGCCAAGGACACGAACGTGATCTGGCGCCACGGTATCCTGCAGGACGTTCCAGTGCGGCAGGAGGGCCGCATCTCTGTCATCGCGTGGGGCTGGGTGGACAACATGGCGGCCGCATCGTAGGCGTTCCCGGCGAAGAAAGTAATTTGCGTTTTGGAAAGAGGCAAGCAAGCACGGCACGGCGCTGACGTCGAGAGCTCGCCGTCGTGGCTCGGAAGACGGCGCCGGGCGGATCACAGCGGTTGTGGTAAATCTTCAATAAAGCACGCCGTTGCATGTAAGCTTGCCCATGTGGATCTTGCTGCCACGAACTCTCGCTCATTCCACTCGGCCTCAGGTTTTCGCGGGTTCTGTCAGTTGGAGGCTTTTGTTTGATGAGGTGGAGGTGAAGCAGCACTTCTGGTGTTGAGCGGCTTCCCGATGGCCGTATCAAGGGTTTCCAGGAGCATTAATACAAGAAGGAGGCGTGGGAGTACGCCGTCTTGTTGCTCTAGTTTCGCGGTCTCGCAGGTCCTGCTGCAGGTGATGATAGAAGCTTTAATGATGGCGGCAACAGTATCAAAGACGCAGCAAGCGATCCCATAAATCTTTGATGCTGTCCCTGCTCATGGCACACAATTGACAGAGCAACATTGAGTGGGGGATCTACAGATTGATGGCGACTTTGGTCCGCGTCGCCGATCCGCTGCTCTTGGTGACCGTGGCTCCGTTCAGCTGCGCAATGATCTCGTTCCTTTGCTGCTGCAGCGTTGACTTCCGAGCGAGTTTATGCTCCTGTTGCGCCGAGAGCGAAGGAGACTCAGCGTCCTCCAGCTTCGCGATCTCCTTGAGCTGTTTGTTGATCTTCGTCAACTGCCGCTTCAGCTGCTGCTGCTGGTCTCCAGAAGACTCGCCAGAAGCCCCAGCCGCTGTCGTAGCTTTGGCAGGCTGGCGGTGTTCACGCTCCAGTCGCGGAGCCTTCGCGTCGCTCCGCGGCGCTTCTCGCGCCTCCCTCTTGTGCTCCAGGGACAGCTTGTCCATCGGGAGCTCGTTCACTCCAGAGTCACCTGCGGCCGCTTGTTTGGCCTCTTGCTCACGCCGCTAGCACATCACAACAGCAGTCAAAACGTTAACAGCGCTCCCCTGCAGTCACAACTCAGCCGGACGCACACGCTGCGCGACGGTCTTGTACTTGGGCACTTCGTCCTGTGGCACGTAGCCCTGGCGGATGCGGATGGGCTTGCGCGTAGACCCGTCGGCTCGGCGCGAGGCCGGCACCACCACGTCTCCGTCGGCCGTGCGGACGGCGCCTAGCGGCAACCGCGAGTCCTTGGGGGCGCTCATGTCGAGCCGAAAACCGATGGCGATAAGCTAAGCAGAGACCAGACGCAACGTGTATTTGACGCTAAAGAATGGCGAAGTTGTGGTCGTCGATGACCACTCGGACTTGACTAATAGGCGGCCGCATGGGCGGCGTCTCCACGAAGGCCTCGGTAGCTATGGTCCATTGGGCCTTAGAAGAGTGCTGACGCTTGGCCCGGAAGACGAAGCCTGTGCCCACGAGGCCAGCCACGCCCAGCACTACGCAGCCGTAGAAGATGGGGCTGCTCAGAGTGGAGTCACTCGTGGCGACGTTGGGGGTGTCGGCATCGTCGTCGGCATCATCTTCTTCTTTCCCGTCCGTTGACATTGTACTTGTGTCGGAGGAAGGAGTTGTGGATGTGGTGGTCGTCACGGCGTCTTGAACTTGCTCGGAGGATGTGGACAGCTCCAACGCGGTGCTCGCGACTTCGGTGCGCTCCTCGTTGGGCTCGACGGTCCCTGCGGAGTAGCTGGAGACGCTTTGGAAGACGTCGACAGGTATCGCTGCTGTGGACGAACTGCTATCGGAAGAGGGCGAAGAAGAAGCTGCTAGCGACGAGCTGGAGAAGACGTAGACGACAGGCGCGGTGGTTGTGATGGTGGCTCGTTCGGAGTCGGAGCGTGGTGATGCTGGAGACACGATGGAGAAGCCGGCAGTGTGACTCGCGGAGCTTTCATCCGCGCTGTCGCTGCTTTGGAAGCACGTTGCTGCATCGAGTATGGCATCGAAGACAACGTCAACAGGCGAAGCTGCGGAGAGACTCGCGTCGTTGGATTCGGAGGTGAAGGATGGAAAAGGAGGAACGGTGGCTCGAGGAGGTAGCGCCGTGCGCGTTGCCTTGACGACCTGGTCGTCTTCGTGCGCTGAAGAGCTACCGTCAGAACTCATTGTTCGTGCTCTTGGATTTACTGGTGGGTCTCCTGCTTCCACGGGGGCATGGCCGGTCGAGACGCCGATAACCGAGCCGGACGATGACGAACTGGAGCTTCCTCGCAGTTCGTGTGCTTGGGCGGCGACTAGCAACAGCAACACGATGACTGCGGGCAGCGCGTGCTTGTCCATTTTGATGATTGTTGTGAAATGAGCGAGTGCTACAACGGCGGACTAAGCTCGGTGGCTGGATGCGGAGCCCGAGGCTAGCGGTGTGAGGCTGGATTCGTCTCGACGCAAGACTCGAGGTCCAGCCACGAAATGCTGGAAGAATCCGCCGCGTTATGCAGACAGGTTCAGTTGAGTCACTTCAACACCCAGGGCAATGTGGCGCCAGCAAACTTGCAGACGCGTATGTGCGTGGAGGTGGAGCTAATGGGGGTTGTATTATGTTATATGTATCGTTACAAGATGACAATGCCGTGGCTGATGGCTGGGGACGTAGGCGCTGGCCGGGAGTTTGAGGCAGGGGTCGCTGTCCGAGTGGACTGATGCGCGGACATCCGAATGGCCCGCAGTTCGTTGTGATGGTTCCGTTTCTGCTTGGCCCTGTATCCGACGACAACGCCAACGAGACCAGCGATCGCCAGCAAGACTGCAGCGTAGAAGAATGGGCTCTTCGCCACAGCTGCAGTGGCGGAGCGGTTGCCATCACTTGAGCTATTGTCTGTGCTGCCAGGTGACGGAGCTGGCGAGGCAGTCGCAGACACCTCCTTGTCTGTTGTTTCTGCTGTCGTGCTGGCTGACGAGCCAGGAGAAGTGGAACGGGTATCCTGCGCGTTGTCGGCGGGGGCCACAACCGTGCCCGCAGGGTACTGTGTGTCGCTGTCTATAGAGCTGGCTGATGCTGTCGGGGAGACTGAAGGACCGTATCCACCGCTGGAAGGGGTCCATGCCGGCGGCTCAGATGAAGAAGACCCTCCTTTATTTGACGAGCTGGCAGACGACGGTGCATTTGCTGGGGCTGGCAGTAAAGTGGCTGAAGCTCCATCGGATGACACAGATGACGACGACGATGGCGAGTATGAAGGTATCGTCGGAATGGGTTGGTAAGGCACCGGAGGCGCAGTTTTCTCTCCTTGTTCATTCCATGGCTTCGTGTCGGCCTGTGCTGGTCCGGAGCTGGACAAAGAGCCATTGCTGCTGCTGCTGCCGTAGCTTTCGCTTTCGCTTTCACTCCCGCTGTACGTGCTACTAGCCACGGGCACA
This sequence comes from Phytophthora chlamydospora, assembly GCA_012295415.1. Taxonomy (NCBI): domain Eukaryota; phylum Oomycota; class Peronosporomycetes; order Peronosporales; family Peronosporaceae; genus Phytophthora; species Phytophthora chlamydospora. The sequence goes on along the minus strand of JAABLK010000018.1, from coordinate 31,442 downwards.
GCAATTTCAGCGGAAGTGTCGTTCTCAAAGCTGCCGACACCACCGAACGGTAAATCTTTACCCGAAGCGCTTCCGTCTTGAATCACTCCACCGGTCATCTTCTCAACAGATCCAGGACACACTGCTTGTTCAATAACTCGCAATTTAACGTCGCCTCTTCCAATCAAGCCGCTGCTCGTCTCGCAGCCCACACACCTCCATCGAAGGCCAATCCAAGCTGTTTCCACCCCTGAAAACACTTGAAATTCGTTGCGAGAGAGCAGCAAGTCTCCACTGGCACAGAGCGCACACTGTTCAGCCACCCGAACGACCTGCTTGGCGTCCGACGTGCATTCACCGACCTCGTCGCCATCGCACCAGATCTCAGCACACTGTCCGCCGCACCTGTCCACCTGCGAGCAGCTCAGCACAGCGTAGCGCTCCGCTGCCTCAAATGGCGCCGCTCGGCCACGCAGATCAATTGCTGTCTCTGCTTGGACGGTGGAGACTGCAACGAATAGCCACGCGCTCGGCCTCATCCGAGATCAAGTGTGAGAAGCTGGCGGTGGTCGCGCGGCTGATGTCGTGTGTCGCTGTCACTGCGAGAGATACTTCCAAGTGCGGCCTCAACTTGACCCGCGCTGGACGCCAGACGACTCCGCCATGACGGACGGCCATGCGGCCACACGCTCGGGCAGCGCCTCGTTGGTTTTGCCATGCTGTACCCATTTCTGATTGAGAAACAGTGGGACATGGTTAGGCAGTCTGTTGCAGCAGACTGCACATCTGTCTTATACCGATGAAGTTCGGACTATTTCTACCGCTACAGACTGACAGTTTCCTTCACGGTCGCAATCAGCGAGTGTATCAGAGGAGACTGAGGATGAGCGAGGACGAGTTCGTGGTGCTGCTGGAGCACGCCGGCATCCTGGAGACGTCGGACGAGAACGACATGGAGTTCATGGAGGAGACGGTGCTGCGCGAGTGGCTGGAGCGCGACGGCGTGCAGCTCTTCACCACGCAAATGACGGCCAAGGGCGACGCCGACCTGGTCATGGACGGCAGCGCGTCTACGGCTACAGCCACAGCTACATCCACAGCCACAACACTAGTGGGCGAAGCAAGGACGCGCATGGCCGGCCACATCCTGGCGCGGCTGCTGGAGCGCGGCTGGATCGCACCCATCGAGTTCGACTATGACGAGGACGAGACGGAGGTGGGGAAGCTGACAGGAAGGCTGCAAAGAGCTGGAGCTGACGTGTGTGGTGGTGTGTGGGCTGCAGGAGTGGAAAACTAAGCTGTACACGCCACGGCTGCGGACCAACGAGGCGTACCGGATCTACATCGAGAAGGACCCAACGGTACGACTTGATGGCTGCTTATTTGACGCTTCTTGGGCATGGAGACAAAAACTGCGGGACGATACCCACACTCGGGATGTGATCGTTGGTTGGCTGGTGCTGTCCTTGCTGTAGGCGACGCAGTTGACTGCACGGGGTTTCCATCTCCGTGCCCACGAGCTCCGCGAAGCTGGCTTGTCGGTAGGGCCCGGCCACCCTCTCTCGGCAAGCCATGAATCCGGGTCGTGTCTTCCGTTGCTCACCAGCTCAAATGTGTCTGGGGTTGCTGCTTACAGGCTGATCAAGAAACGTGCGAGATGCCACCGCCGATTCCTGTGTCGGTACGCTTCTGCGTCGCGGTGGAAAGTGTATTGTGTGGCAAGTAACCTTATCCTTCCTGTGTCTATGACAAACTGCAGGTAGCAGACAATGACCTGAAGACGCGGTTACGGGAAAAAATGTGGCAGGACTGCTTCCCCACATGCTCCGAGAGCGCCAAGCAAACCTTCCTGTCCTTCACCCGGCCAGAGATCATCCTGTACGCCACCTTGGGGCTCAACCTCATCAGCAACGGCATCAGCAGCGTCCCCGCGTTTTCTCGCGAGCTCAAGAGTATGGGCGTAAGTAGCGCAGACGATCGCTCCATCATCGTCGGGTTTCTCGCCAAGGCCTTCCCTACCGAGTAGGACAGACGTTGTAGCAATGTGATGTTTATTGTTTTTTACTGTCACGAATGACCCACGCGCCACCACACTGCCGTGCCTCGCAAAAGGATGATACAGGAAGAAAGACGAGGGACGAGAGGCACTCAACAGAGCCACACGACAACATCTACGAGTAGTAGATGCCGAGCGCGAAGCCGCTGGAGAAGCCCGCGGACGACGGCAGGTTGGTCTTCATGACCTTGAGCAGCTTGCGGTACCAGAGCTTGACATCTTCCTTATCGATCTTGCCGTCACCGTTGGGGTCAACCTTAGCGATCATGTCTTTCTGCACCTTGCCCCACTTGATGTCGATGTAGCCGTTGTAAGCCGCCGTCTGCGCCATAATGAAGACGATGCCCACAGCCACCGCCGCAGCCTTGCCCACTTGCTTTAGCGCGTAGCCCGAGCAAAAGCCCAGCCCACTAGCCAGTGTGAGCTCCCCGCAGTTGGCCAGCACCACGTCGATGATCTGCTCCACGGGGTCACTCTTCTTGGGGTCTCCGCTGCCCGACGGTCCGTCCTGCAACAGTGCAGCCCAAAGATCACAGCAAGTCAGTCCTGAAAACCCACGAGCTGGCGGCAGTCATTGAGACGCACGCACCGCAGCTGCAAGCAGCATGGCGTCCTGGCACAGCGCCGACTCCTTGAGCAGCAGCGACACCGACGCACTCAGCACGGCGCCCGCAACGACGATCGTCGTGCGAGGCACTGCGCGCGCCGGCAGTCGCAGCGCCAGCGCCTGGCTGCGACCCTGCAGCTTCTTGCCCGTCGTCAGGGCCCGCGAGCCGAGCTTGAACGACTGCGGCCGGATGAGGACTGCAAGAAAGAGAAGGGCAAGAGCGGTCAGAGAGGAGAAGAGAGCAATGCAGTGAGGCGGGCGAGGCGTACAGAGCTGCGAGCGCAGGTGGATCGACATGGTAAGCGACGAAAGCGTGCGGTGGAGACTTGAGGAGTGGCAAGACCGCCGGACGGATGCGATTCTTTTTGCTGAGTTCACGTGGCTATGTGCATGGTGTGTCATTTGTGTGGCACAACTTCAACTTTAGCAGAAATGGGAAGTTGCCGCTGTTGCCTCGCACATCCACTACGAATAGCTCGGACACAATCGCTTTTTGCTCGCTGTGAAGAAGACTGCACCATGGCGGGACGGCCTCGAATCGTGCTGTACGACGTGGCGAGTGGAAGCCATGCGGCTTCCGGCTACGTGGACCCCATCTCGCCCACGGAGAGCGAGGGCGAGGAGGTGTACAACCCCATCACGGGCATGTTCGAGCGCGCGGGCATGTCGCGCTACTCCAAGTCGGGCCTCAGTAACAACCCGCTCAATCAGTTCCAGTTCCACAACACGCCCTTGGAGACCGAGGTCGTGTACCCGGACCACGTGCGCAGGTGCGGTTTCTTGCGGGAGCCGACCACGCAGATCATGCTGGGCGCCGTGGGCGGCCTGCTGCTCGGCGTTCTGCTCTCCAATCTCGACGTCTCGACAGATGTGAGCGACCTTGTGAACCTCCCTGGAAAGATCTTCCTGCAGGTGCTCAAGTGCTTCGTGGTGCCCATGGTCTTCACGAGTCTGTCCACGACGGTGGCTGACATCGTGCTGCTGGGCAAAGTGTCCATTGTCGGCACACGCACCGCACTCATCTTCACGGGGTTGTCGTTGTTGGGCTCCATGATTTCACTTGCCGTCTCCATGCTGCTGCGCAACCTCCACCCGCACATCAAGGGCGTCGTCGCTGAGACATCCTCCGCGTTCTTCAACGTCATGTGCGAGAACGGCAGCTTCTTGACGTATAACTCCAGCGGTGCCGCTACATGCTCCGCGTCTTCGACAAGCACCACCACTCTGTTCCAGTTTCATGACCCAAACAGAGTGCTTTTAACAGACGCCACCGCAAGCTCGGCCGCCACCGTTTCCATGCAGATCGCGGACATCTTGAACCAGCTTATCCCGTCCAACATCTTTTACAGCTTCCAGCAAGGCCTCATACTGAGTGTGGTCACGTTCGCCATCGCGTTTGGGGCTGCCGCAGTCAAAACGAGCTCCCGCGAGAGCAGCCCGCTGCTGGACGTGCTCAAGCAGATGAACAAGGTATTTTTCCGCGTCATCAGCAAGGCCATCGACTGGAGTCCGCTAGCCGTGATGTCCCTCGTGGCCGGCTCTCTGTCTGGGCAAGAGATGCTTGGCGAGGCTGCAACTCACGTGGGTGTTCTGGTACTGGTCAGCATTATCTCCATGGTGCTCTTTGAGCTGGTCTTCTTTCCCATCCTGCTCTGGCTGACGCTGCGGAAGAATCCGCTGCCGTACATGCGAGCCATGATTCCTGCCGCAATGTTTGCCTTGGGCTCTTCGTCATCTCTGGTGACGTTACCCGTGACGCTGCGTTGCGTCGAGTCCACACGCGAGGTTCCACGCAGTCTACTGCAGTTCGTGGTTACCATCGGCTGCATCATTCACAAGAATGGGTCGGCCATTTACTTCCCGTGCGCTATCGTTTTCCTAGTCTCCACGGCTGATGATATTGTGCCGCTAGGTTGGGTGCAGCTTGTTCTTATCTTGCTCTTGTCGGTGCTGGGCTCCATGGGCACCGCCCCCATCCCGAACTCGAGCGTCGTCATTATCTACTCCATCTGGTCCACCATTTTCCCCGGCCAGGAAGTCCCCGCAAGCTTCAGCTACCTCGTGGCCATCAGTTGGTTCCTCGGTCGTCTCGTCACGGTATGCAACGTGGTTGGAGATGGATATGTCGCTCGTATCATCGCCGAGCAGATAGAGGACGAGGACGTCGACGTCGACTTGGAGACGTAGCGAGCTTGTAGGCAGACTTGAATAGCGGTATCATATAGGCACAACACGCAGCAAGCTGCGAACTCTTCCTTTCCTTCAGATTCCCAACGATTTGCAATGCAAGGTGCCCAAACTTGCTGCTGCTTGAGCGCATCGCCGACCCCGCTTGGGATTAAAACGTGCCTGCGCCGATCTTAATCGCCGTCGTCGTTGCATTGAAAGGCTAGCGTTGACGTTGAACCAGCAGTTTCCAATCTTTCAGCCCCGCGCCTCCTGGAACCCTCCTGCTGAGCCATCGCTCGCAGCCCCGCTGCCTCCGCCAGCTCGACTTGAGCTCTGCTCTGCCGATGCCGACGCCTTGATGGCGCTAGTGCCACGCACACTTCAACAGGTCACCGCACGCGTCGGGGCATGATTGGGTCGCGCGAGATTCGTTTCTCTGCACTTGTGGTGGCCCGAACGAATGGACAGGCGCCGCTGCGAAGGGCGAGGGGATCCAAGTGAATTCAAGTGGCAACCGTCTGCTGTCCGGTGCTCAGCGTCAACTTCATCGACCGAAACAAGCTGCTGCGCGCGCTGCGCTGCCAAGTTAGTCGCCATGCCGCGCTGCCTGCAGTATAGAAGCCGCCCGTCGCGGCTCGAGCAATTCCTTACGGAGCCCCGGCACCGCCTTACCACTGCAACACGAGCAAGCCAAGCTCAAAGCGGCTGACGTCACGTCGCCTGTAGCCATCTCGGTACGCCCCATTGGTCGAAAAAACAGCTGGGGGCAAAAAGCGTCGATTGGCTTATTATCCTCTCCAGCCAATCAACGTCCGCTGTGGGGAGGTGGGCTGCACGGTCGGCTCAGTGCGTAAAAGTCCACGCGTCGCAGCAGAGCCCAAGACACCGACAGCATGCCGTGCTTCCTGACCGAGTGCGAGCCCATGGCGGAGGCCAAGCGTTTCGGCATGGCCATGGCCGGCCTGTACGCGTACCACTACGTGGTGGACACGCTGTTCATCCGCCCCATCGTGCGCTACTCGCTGCGCAAGGGCTGGCTGACCAAGGAGAAGGAGGACAAGATGCGCGAGTCGCTGTATAAGAACGCGGCCGTGGGCGCCTTCCACCTCTTCGGGCTCTACATCGGCTGGCACGAGCCCTGGTTCTTCAACAAGGACCTGTACTTCAAGGAGTTCCCGTACGAGTCCAACGAGACGCAGCGCTGGTACTACATGATCTACCTGAGCTTCTGGTTCCAGAGCATCGACTTCATGCTCAACATCACCAACAAGCACTACACGGTCAAGCGCAAGGACAACGCCGAGATGCTCGTGCACCACGTGGCCACCATCGCGCTCATGCTCTTCTCCTACTACGTTGACCTCACGAAGGTCGGTCTCTGCGTGCTCATGATCCACGACGTCAACGACCTGCTGCTCGAGACTGGTACGTACACAGCACCTGCCGTTGCTCCTCCCTCATTGACATTGAATTGACGCTCTGTTACTGCTCCTGTTGTTGTCGCTGCTGCTACAGCCAAGGTGTTCGTGTACCTGCAGTGGGAGACGATGGCCAACGTTTTCTTCGCCCTGTTCGCACTCATGTGGTTCGCCGTGCGCTGGTTCTTCTACTCTTACAACATCCTGCACAGCGCCTACGCGTACGCGTACCGGGACATTATCGTGCCGATCACGGAGGCCGGATCTTTCCACGGGATCGAGGCGCCCGTGTGGTACTGGGTCTGGGTTGTCTGGTTCGGCTTCCTGTGTCTGCTGCTCGTGCTGCACGTGTACTGGGGCGTGCTGATCGTCAAAATGGTGGTCAAGGCGCTGGGCGACGGCAACGTTGAGAAGGACATTCGCAGCGACTCGGAGGGCGAGGAGGACGACGTCGCTGAGGAGGAGCCGCTGCAGGCGTCCGTCGCCGAGCCCAGCAAGCCCCGGCGCCGCCGTGCACCCAAGGCCGAGTAAGTTTGCTACGGCAGGCAGTGTTAGTCCATTGGTTCCCGTGATTGCGCCCTCGACGACGCAGCGACGCATGTTAATCACCGGGAGCGAGTTTTGGCGGAGATCGTCCAGCTTGCAGTTTGGCAGCGGACGCGTCATATTGTAGAGAAAGAAAGCGGGCGCAGAGAGCGCCGTGGTGTCGTGGAGGCAGTAGAGCGTTAGAGGTTGGGGAAGCCCTCCATGCAATCAACAAGAACCGCTGTCTTGTCCGTCGTGCTCATGATCCAGCTCTTGTGATGGTCGCCGTACGCACCGTGCTACAATTATTTCAGGACATGCACTACCGTAGTTAGCCAATATAGTACCTTACAGCGCTTCCCAGCCAAAACACAAGCCAACCCGAGCATGAGCTCCTCCGTGTCCAAGCACTTCGTGGCCGAGAAGGTCCGCGCGCTGTGCGTGGTGAGCGACGTGCGCTATGCGTCCGAGACGCTGCAGAATGAGTACGAGGTGCTGCCCCTGGTGGCCACGGGCGGCTGGGACAACGAGGTGAGCGACGGAGCTGCACTGCCGAGGGACTGAAGCCGACCGACTAACCCCCTACTACGCTGCAGACCAACCACGTGACGCTGCATCTGCCCGTGCGACCCACGCGCGATGAGCGGGAGCTGCTCAAGGAGTTTGGGTGCGTTTTTTCAGGCCAGGGAGGCTGTGGACGGACCAACTGACGACTCTGTGCTGGCTGTAGACGCAGCGGGGAAGGCGACACACGACCGTGCGAGCTCACGACGCTGGCCGATGCGGAGCACGTGGGGGACGTGAACGCGCTGCAGTTTGTGGCAGCCCAGGGAGAGAATCTGTTGCTCAGCGCGTCGTCCGCGGGCGGCGTCTTCGCCTTCCGCGTGTCTTCCAGCGCCGGGGACGACGATGCCATGACGGACGATAAGCCGCTGTCGGCCTTTGCGATGCCTCAGTGGGAGAAGGTGTTCGTGGGCTCTGCAGCCACGTGTCTTGAAGTCAGCGAGAGCCGCTCGAGTCTGGTAACGGCAAGTGAGGGAGGTGCTCTGGCCTGGCTGAAACTGGACGACGCCGCGAGCGTCGAGAAGATCGGTAGGGCTCAGGTGGATGGTGAGGGTACTGTGCTACTAGGAAACTTACGGCTGCTGTGCTCAGAAAACAAGGACACGAGCAGACTGCCGATCAACGCTGTGAAGTTCTTGGGTCGCGACTCGATTGTTGCCACCGTCGGGTACGTTACAGTTTGCGTTGGTTGCATCGATGGGTTTCCGAGTTTTGACGGTGCTCTTGCATTATGTGCGTTGGCAGCTCAACACCTGGCAACCAGCTTCGCATTTGGGATATCTCGGCGAACAACCAGTTTCCTATCACGAGCTGTGCCGAGTACGTTTGTTGCTGGCTGCTTCATTTGCCGTATTGCTTCGCGTTGACGTGTACTTACTTATTCGCTGGGTTTGTGCAACACAGTCCTAGTGCAAGGAGCATCTTGACAACTTTGGAGACTCACCCGACACGACCGGAACTACTGATCACGGGTGCCGATGACGGCCGTGTGAGCTTCTGGGATCGTCGCAAACTCGACGCGCCCTTCCGCACCGAGGCGTACCACCAACGCGCTGTCCGCGCGCTGAAGCTCCACGCGGCGGCACCTCGATATCTATACACCGCTGGAGACGACGCCGTAGTCAACAGCTGGGACTTCCACCACGGCCGCAACCCTCGCGACCCTGTCGAGTACGAGCGCTACAGCGGCGCTGCTGGGTCTGCGTCTACAAGCCAGAGTTTGGCTCCTTTCGGTTTGCTGGGTGCTTCTACGACTTCCAACGGCTTTACGAAGGGGGGCCTCCAGGTCCAGCCACTCGCCTCGGGGTTCCAACCGTGGAACGCTCTTGCGCTTCATGCCGAGTCCGACACGCTCGTCGCCGGCTCAGACTCTCAGTCCGTGGTGATCGTGCAGCAAGTGTCAAAGTGGAAGCAGTAGCTACGCTGAGGGAGAAAAGATAATCAAACGTGGCACAACGCACTTAGAACTCGAGGTGGAAGTCACTGATGGTTTTGGTGATCTTGTGGAGTCACTTTGGGCCTGATCAAAACACGACGATGTCAGTTTTGGAGACAAAGCGTCTCAATACGAAATCCTGCTCCACACGTACGTGTAGATGTGCGACGGCAGCTGGAGAGTTGGGGCGATGCTGTCCAGCATTTCAGGGCGCTGGAGATACACGAGCTGGTTGTAGAAGCCGCCACCGTCGCAGTATCCCTTCGATAGGAGCAATTGGAGCTTGAACCCGAACGATGGCGCTAGCACGTAGAAAAAGCGAAGCACCGAGTCCGTCCCTTTGTTATGCAGGGGCCGATCGCTTGGTGCGCGGTGTGCCGCGACTGCTGTGATGACTCGAAAGAGGCGCTTGAGCCAGGATGTGGGGGGCTGGTTGTCAATATCCACGTCAGAGTGAACGTACAGCACGCTAAACTGTGGACTAGTCGCTGTCAGCACCGCGCACTGTGAGTCCAGCGTCAGTAGCACGAAAAGCAGCACACGTTCAAGATCCACATCGTCTACTCGCAACTTTCCAGCGAGATAGACAACCACAGGCAGCCCCGCCAGATCCACGCCGCCGCAGTAGCAAAACTGGAGCGCCTTCAGGCCCGAGAAGTCTTCCTTCTTCGCGCGCTGTAGTGCAGCAATGTAATCCCATCCAGCAGTGCTAGCCGTGGCTTTCTCAAGCCGTTTTTGCTCCTCGACTGCAGCCTCCGCAGCTCGCCGCTGACGCTCCGCCTGCATTTGCAGCAGCCGATCCAAGCGCTCCGTATCCGGATCCACCAGCATGGCCCGAAACGCCTGGATATTATCGCTCTCTGCGTCTTCATCTTCAGGCTTCTCCACGCCATTGTCAGCATGAGCAGCACCATCTTGTTGCTGATTTCCGCTCTCTCTGCAGTCCTCGAACTCGTGCTGGTTGCTGCGATGTCGAGCGTCAGGGTAGGACGCGCCGCTGAGATCTCCAATTCGGATCTTGCGTTCCTCGATTATCGGCTCGCCGAAGCTGTCACCTGCAACGGAACCACGTTCCATGCCGTTAGAACTGCTGCCTCTCTACACTGTCAAGGCGTTCCCATTATCCAGATCAGACACGAACCAAGATCTCTCGTCGCGAGGTCTTGCTGCGACTGCTGTTGCTCCTTCATGTTGCGCGGGAAGTAGAGCGGCAGCACCCGCTCGTACACGGCCATGTCCTGGGCCGAGTCCATGCACAACAGCACACGATCGAAGTCGTCACCGTAGTGCTCCAGATAGCGCCGCACTGTTCTCGCCGCGACGTGGGCCGCCTCTTCTCGCGGGTAGCCCTTGCGCAGCGTATAGATGCACCCGACGCCTAGCGAGCGCAGTCCGTTCTCCCTGGCGACGGTGAGCACGCTGCGGTAGCACGAGTGCAGCGCGTGCTCCGCTGCATTGTGGTACTTGGGCAGGTAGCGCGGCCCCACCGTGTGCAGGATGAACTTGGCCGGCAGTTGGCAGCCACGGGTGAGCACGGTGCACCCCGTGCGACACGTGCCGGCGGCCTCGCACTCGACGTCGAGCTGAGGCCCCGCGGCTTTGAGCAGCTCGCCGAAGTCGCCGTCGCTGTCGCGCATGGACTCGCCCGTCGAGTTGACCACGGCGTCCACGCGCAGCCGGTGCAGCGGCCCGCGCCAGAGCGAGAGCTTGCTGTTGAGCGACGAGCTGGCGGCGAACGGCGCGTCGGGTGCGAGCAGCGGATCTGCGATGGGTTCTTCCTCTTGCTTGTTGTCATCCCACACAGCGAGGGCTTCCCACGCGTAGGGTGTCTCGCCTGCCATCATTTGACCGGCTGGATATTGATTGATTGATCGTCGCGACCGCTGAAGATCGTTGCAGGATGTCGCTTGAACGGAAGCAACATTCGTGCGACCGTCCCCTATTGGTCAATGATGGTCGTTGATGGTCGTTGATGGTCGTTGAAGATGGCTGTGACGACGTCATTTGGCCGGCGGCGACTGGACTGGAGAACCCCACTCACCATCGCTGTCCGACAACATGGTGACGCCGTCGGAGGCTTTGTCCGACGGGCTCATTGACGCTGCAAGGCCAGCGCTCGAACCAGACAGCTCCAAGCAGGCGATCGCCACGTGAACTCGCGCGCAGCGGAGCCGCACGTTCGTTTGACGACAGCCGGCACCGCTGCGCAATCAAACCTTACATACTTTATAGGAGAAGCACGCGAGATCACATAGTAGATTGCTTCTCAAGCAGCCTGTATAATTTGTCTCTCACTGCAATTTTCTATACATATGCATTCTCATTTCGCCACTGACGCGGGCGACGTGGATCCATCCACACGAAAAGGCGCAGAACAGAGAAAACCAGCGGGGCTGCTGCTTCATTCTCAAATTGGCCTCGCAGATCGAAGGCACTTAAGGCAGTTCGCCCGACCGCACACAGACACGATGGCAAGCCGCTGCGCGCGCAAGAGCTCGAGCCTCCGGGCGGCCAAGCGCTGGCTCGTGGACGAGGTGGAGATCATGGAAGTGCTGGCGGCCTCGCGCCGCACGCGCGCTATCGACACGGTGGCCAGCAAGCAGAAGCTGCGCGTGCTGGGCGAGTTCTTCCCCTCGGTGGCCGTGGACGTGCGTCGCGACGTGCTGGTGGCCGCCAACTACCGCGAGGACGTGGCGGCGGCCATGCTGGGCGACCTGGCGCAGACCACCGAGTCGCCGCTTATTGGCGCGCCGGAGCTGCTGTTCGTGGACCTGCACGCCGACGATGACGCCGCGTCCGAGCTCGCGGACGAGGAGGACTGGAGCGAGGTGGCTGCCGCCAGCAGCGACGGCACCGACGCGTGGGTCGTGATCCAGGACGACTGGGAGGTCGTGGACAAGCACGGCGAGAAGGTGCGCACCTTCGCGGACGTGCTTCAGACAGCACCCGTAGCGACGGCGGCGACGAGCCCCACACCGCAGCGGCAAGTGCTGCTGACGCGCCTCTCGATTGTGGAGCAGGCCCCGGTGCCCAGCCGGACGTTGAAGAAGTCAGAGAGCGACGACCCGTCGATACCGACGTACGAGCTTGAGCGCGGTGTCAAGTCGTTCGGTGCGCGGAAGCGCCATTTTCTCAAGCACCGTCGGTAGAACCATCAGTTGGGGGTTGAACTGGCGCTGGGGCGACAGCGGCAATGGCCCCAGAGTATTTGTATTATTTTTGCATCGGCACTTCTCCGGCGTGGAGAGCGACAACGGTGGCTCGATCGAGCGACAACAATCGAACTATGGTTAACAAGTTGCGGACGAACAACAGCAGCAGCAGCGGCAACACAATAACAACGGGCGGTGCAGGCGTGGCGCCTCCACCGATAAACTATCATAAAGAAATCGAAAACCAAAATGGAAAACCACACTGGTGTCAATGCTTGTCGTCGCCGCTGGGTAAGGTTTCGCTTGCGATGCAAGCACAAGCATCGGTCACCCAGGAAACCGCGACGTCACGGGCGCGAGGATTCACTGCGATCGAGCGGAGACAAGAACAACTGGACGATATGATAGTTGGACGATTTTTATCAATAGTATCGGAGTTCAAACACTGCACTTTAAAAAAAATCGAAGTGCTATCTCAAGGCGATTGTCTTTTGCTGGATCGTGCACTCAAGGAGTTCACGTGGCGCAATTCGATGCCCTGACCCAAGAGAGATGCACCATATCTCGTTTAATGACATCACACACTCTTCACGGTCCGCACCGGACTCGGCACCGTCGCGTCGGATACTTCCTGGCATAGCAGTCTTGAGTCAAGGCCCTTGACAAATAAAAGCAAGGGACTACTGTAGTTGTCTCAAGTTCTATACGTGAGCATTCGCTATTTACACACTTCGTGATATCGGGGACGAGAAGGAGAGAAGAGTTTTCTTGCGTTGCTGGCAAATTGCAGAATCGGCACACAATGATTTCGCAGCGAAGGCGCAAGCCTGAGCAGCTCTGTGCGACGAACCGTTCGTTCACGCGACGAAAAGCATGTCCAAATACCGCTCGCTTCAGCATATAGGTTTGCGGCCGGGATAGTTCTGGCTGCGTCAATCAAAAGTGCCAATTCCTCCAAAGTTGTTCATTTACTACTACTTGTAGTAAATGAACAACTTTTTAACTATAAATACGATCCGCGAGCATCAACAGCACTTTGTCTTGCTCTATACTTTGTCCCAGTGTCGCAAGTCGTCTTCTTCCCCCCTCGCCATCACTGTCCGATCCTATTATTACTCGACGCGTCCCCTCCTTCCATTGTCGCCCAGCCATGTTCAAGGTCTATGCGGAGCGTGCGGAGCTGCTGCTGGAGGACTGCCGCGCGGGCGCCGGCCCGTGGCTGCGTCTGACAGCCAACGCTTCCACCGGCGGCGTGGACATCGAGCAGCTGGCGCCGGCCGCCGCGCTGCCCAGTGAGGACGCGGCCGCCGTGCCCACCCACGTGGTGTACGGCGTGTACACGTTACTGAGCGGACCGTATCTGGCCGTGGTCACAGACTCGCGCGTCGTCGGCTCGGGCCCCAACAGCGAGAAGATCTACTGCATCTTGGCGCTGACGCTGCTGCCCGTGAGCGCCGCCGCGCACCAGAGCTTCTTCAAGCATGCCAGCAGCCGCGAGAAGCAGGACGAGCGCGAGTACTGTCGCATGCTCACGTCGGCGCTGGCGTCGCGCACCTTCTACTTCAGCTACGACCTGGACCTGACGCTCTCGGCGCAGAAGCGCGCCGCGGCCTCGGGCGGCTCGTCGCGCCAGTCTCCGCTCTACGCGCGCGCCGAGGAGGACTTCTTCTGGAACAAGCCCGTGCTGGGCCGCTTCATCGAGCTAGAGCTCGGCGACTGGATCGTGCCCGTCATCTCGGGCTTCGTCAAGGTTATTAAGAAGTGCGACGTCAACGGCCAGCGCTGCGACATCCTCTTCTTCACGCGCCGGAGCTGGCGCCGCGTGGGCACGCGCTTCAACGTACGCGGTGTGGACAAGGATGGCTGCGTGGCCAACTTCGCCGAGACGGAGATGCTGCTGGTCAAGCCGTCCCGGGCCGTGTGCTCTTACGTGCAAGTGCGCGGCAGCATTCCGCTCTACTGGGACCAGATGGTCACGCTCAAGTACATGCCGCGCACGCGCTACGCCTTCTCGGGGCACGAGAGCGTCGTGGACTGGAACGAGCTGGCCTTCCGTGCGCACATGGACAACCTCATCCAGCGCTACGGACACATCACGTGCGTCAACCTCATCGATAAGGCCGGCAAGAGCGCCACCGTACGGGATCAGGCGCAGCTCGGCTCGGCCTTCGGCAAGTACGTCAAGAAGTACAATCAAATGTCCAAGTCGGGGGACGGCACGAGCTCGGTGGGGTCGTCGGCCGCACCGTCCGTGCCAGCGTCTCCTGCGTTCCATGCCTTGTCTCCTCGGCAGCACAAGAGCATGTCGATGTCCCTACCTTCTTCCGCGCCTGCATCCATCGGAAGCAATGGAAACGGGTTTTCGAATGGAGGGGGGTCTGGCCCAGGCTCACCGACCAGCGTGTCGGCGGCCAGCAGTGACAAGGGGTCTGGATCATCCGGAACTCCGTCGCTGCAGTCGTCGGTCTCCCTGCCAGCAGCGTTGCACGTGGCCGTGCCGTCGGCGCCCAGCTCGATTTCACAGCTTTTTGCCGAGCCTGTGGCGTACGTTTGGTTCGACTTCCACCACGAGTGCCGCAAGATGGCGTGGCACAATTTGTCCAAGCTGATGACCGAGGTGGAGGAGCAGTTCACGCAGTATGGCTGGTTTGAGTGTGACGGCGAAGGACGACTCCTCTCGCGCCAGCGTGGCGTCTTCCGTGTGAATTGCATGGACAACTTAGACCGCACCAACGTCGTGATGAGCCTCTTCGCTCGGCGTACAGTGCTGATGTCACTGCAACTGTACCCGTTCAGTGGTGCTGGAAGCGAAATGGACAGTAGCGTGTTGGATTCACCTTACGAAAGCTTCGAGGTCGTGTTCAAGAACGCGTGGGCCGACAACGCAGACTACGTGAGCAGGATGTATGCCGGCACGGGTGCGCTTAAGACGGACTTCACGCGCACAGGACGCCGAACAATCGCAGGGGCTCTGCAAGACGGCGTGAACTCGGTCACTCGTTATTACCTCAACAACTTTTCGGACGGCATTCGCCAGGACTCGTTCGACCTGCTTGTGGGGAACTTTACACCGGACAAGCGGGACGAGTCGCCGTTTACTTTCCAGCAGCAGCACAGCCTTCTCAACATGATGCTGGAGGCGACACTCGCTACGCTCGCAGTCATCAGCGTGTCACTCAGCATGCGTCCCGAATTGCCCGTTGCAGCACGTGTGCGCGACGGCGTCATCGCAGCGCTCGCGCTATTTACTGTAACGGGCTACCTCATCGTCAAAAAGGGCAAGTTCCGCTCCATCGGGCGTCGATACGTGTGCAAGCCAGCGTTCAGCTCCAGCGGCTACATCCGCCGAAAAACGGTGTAGAAATACCAGTTTACAGATACGGCGAGACCTGCCATTGTTGGAAGCTACAGCCGTGGCAGGCTGTACCGGTACCAGGATAGGAGGACTACCGATACCTACAGCTAAAGAGAAGAAACACGTGAGATTATAACTTTTTTAGCTGGCATCTTCTCGAACCGGTTCTCAGGGGCAAAGCCCATCGCCAGCATCCCCACATTCAACCTGTACAACCTGTCGGGCGGTGATGCTCAGATCGTCGGAATTGCTATCAACTGCTATCGATACGATTCGCTGTAATGGCAAGTACCAGGTGTTTGATTCCGTTTGAGCTTTTGCGAAGCATCACATTCGGGCTGGCGTAGGCATGTGAGAACGGGCTCGAGTGCGCGCGCTGGTGGGCAGCTACACTTCTACGAACGCTATGCTTTCCCCACGAAGTGGCTGCGCTGAGCCTGCCGTTGGTTGGGACGTTGTAGCGTGCTTGAAGGCGCGAGCAGGACAGAATGCCGCTTGAGACCCGCAACACGGCTCATATGGAGAGTATGGAGAGTAGTGGGCAAACTGACGCTGTCGAGTCGACTTGGCGTAGTCGCTCATGTTGCAGATGTTGCCGTGCTTGACGTGTTCAACATGCACCACAACAGATCACTTCAACCTGCAGTCGTGATCGCACATGTCCTCCATCCCTCTTTTCTGTTATCCGGTATCGGGCAGACTGCCGGGATGGGAGGGATGTCATATCATCTGAGCCGAGCACATGCACGCGAGTGCAACCACGCCATCACACGCGTCGGCAGTTTTGCTGGACAGGCATCACCAACTTCAGCTGGCTCGACTTGGCAAACCTCTTTTTGCCACCCAAGTGCTCAGGCTCCGATACTGACCATGACCTCACCAGGGTCTCCGCCGGTCAAGCCGAGCTGGCGCCACGACTTGCTATGGGAGACCAAGCTCATGTACGCGCTTTCATCGGCGGGCGGGTCCGCCATGTTCAACTTCCTCACGGTCTACTACCAGCACACGGCGGGCTTCTCCAAGGTGCAGATCGGCGTGCTGCAGACGCTCCCGAGCTTGGCCTCCATGGTAGCGCCGCCATTCTGGGGTGCGGTGGCCGATCGCATCCGCGACCAGCGTTCGGTGCACATCTTCTGCATCGTCAGCGGCTCGGTGCTCTGGTTCTCGCTGCAGTTCTTCGCCTGGTCCTTCGAGTGGACCATCGCCGTGGTCATGTTGGCGCAGTTTCAGCGCAGTCCAGGAGCGTCTTTGCTCGACCACGCGGTGCTCAACATGCTCGCAAAAGTCGGTGGCGAGTACGGCAAGCAGCGGTTGTTTGGTGCGGTAGGCTTTGGGCTCGGCGCCTACGTGACGGGTTTGGCGGTAGCCGTCGGTGGTATCTACTGGTCCTTTGCCATGAGTTTCATGCTGTGCATGTCGTCGCTGCTGGTGCTGCGGCTCATCCCGCCTGTGCGATACGGAGACGACGGCTACGCGGCGCTGGAGACGGGTGAACAAGATAACGAGCCCGCTGAGCCCGAGGCACCCTCGTCCTTCCTTGACAACATACGCGTAGTCGTGCGCGAGGCGGACGTGTTGGTGCTGCTTGGTGTAGTGTTTCTGATGGGCTTGATGTACGGCGTGCTTTCGAGCTTCCTCACGCTCAACCTGTACAACTTATCGGGCGGTGACGCCAAGATCGTGGGCGTCGCGATCATGTGCGAAACGGCATCTGAGCTGCCGGCTTTCTTCTTCTCGCACAAGATCATCAAGAAGATCGGCACGGTGAACGTGCTGTTGGTGTCCATCGCTGGCTACGCGCTCCGCATCTCGTACTACGCCGTCATGACGGATCCGTGGAGCGCGATACCCTTTGAGTTTCTGCACGGCATCACGTTCGGACTGGCATGGGCCGCCGTGACGCAATACATCTACTCGGCCACGCCAAAGGGCTGCGAAGGAACCGTCATGGGCATGCTGAATGCCGTTCAGAACGGGCTGGCCCGCGCCACCGGCACGCTCGTGGGCGGCTACTTCTACGAGAACTACGGTCCGCGCGTCATGTGGCTAGCGACGGGCATGGGCGTGCCTCTTTCGCTCGTCGGCGTTGCAGTCTTCGCCTACTTCAAGAGCGAAAGCGGCGCGCTCCACGAGGACGTCCTCGAGGAGGCCGAGCTGTTCTCACCGCACGCCGCGCACCCTCAGGCGCTCAAAAGCGACGGCCAGGTAGCCTACGACGAAATTCAGTGAGCCAAACTTTGCCGTTTCGAGTGAGTCAAGCATGGCTTCAACCACGCATTTTTGATGCTGTTTGAAGCCACTTTTGCATGTCGGCACTGTTGAAAGTGCGCGATGTACTGGTTTAACTGCGCACCCGCTCATGTCATCCCTCCTTCGCCACCTCTCCGCTCTATGCTGTTTTAATTCAATCGGACGGGGAGTCACCCCTAGTGCAATCGCTGGACGCTCGCAAAAGTGTATCGTAGCTGCAGCTCCGTCGCCGGTCATGACCACAGCGCCAACGCAGCCGACGGACAGCCGCCGGTGGCTCTGGGAGCCTAAGCTCATGTACGCGCTCAACTCGGCGTGGGGCTCCACGACCGCCAACTACCTGCCGGTCTACTACCAGCACACGGCGGGCTTCTCCAAGATGCAGATCGGCGTGCTGCAGACGCTGCCCAGCATCGCCGCCATCGTGGGGCCACCTTTCTGGGGTGGCGTGGCTGACCGCATCCAGAACCAGCGACTCGTGCATGTCTTCTGCATCGTCAGTGGCACGCTGCTGCAGTTCTCGACGCGCTACTGCTACTGGTCGCTCGGCTTGACCATGTTCATGGTGCTCGTGGGCCAGATCCAGAGCTGCCCGGCCAGCTCGATGCTGGACCACACCGTGCTCGACCTGTTGGCCAAGGAGGGAGGCCAGTACGGCCGACAGAGACTCTTTGGGGCCGTCGGATGGGGCATCGGAACTTACTTGACCGGCATCGTCGTGGCACTCGGAGGCATCTTCTGGTCGTTCGACCTGTGCCTCATCGTGGGTTTCTCGACGCTCCTCGTGCTGCAGCAGATCCCTCCTGTCAAGTACGGCGAGCAATATGCTACGCTGGAGACAGGGGATGAGCAAGAACGAAGCGGTTCCGATGCCGCTCCGTCGTTCCTGGAGACAGTACGACTGATCTCGCACAAGCGGGACGTACTGGTACTGCTCGGCGTAGTCTTCATCATGGGCAACATGCACGGCGTCTTTAGCAGCTTTTTGCAGCTCAACTTGTACAATCTCGCGGGCGACGATGCTCAGATCATCGGCATCGCCATCATGTGCGAGACGTCTTCCGAGCTGCCCGCTTTTTTTTTCGCTGACAAGATTATCAAGAAATTTGGCACGGTGAACGTCCTGCTAGTGTCTCTTCTTGGGTATACGCTGCGCATTTCGTACTACGCGTTGATGACGAATGCATGGGGAGCAATTCCGTTCGAGTTCCTGCACGGCATCACGTTTGGTCTAGCGTGGGCAGCCTGCACGCAGTACGTGTTTTCTGCAGCGCCTCAAGGCTGCGAAGGAACCGTCATGGGGATACTGAGTGCCGTTCAAAACGGTTTGGCACGGGCGTCTGGTACGCTGATCGGCGGATACTTCTACGAGAACTACGGCGCTCGCGAGATGTGGATCGCCACTGGCTTTGGAATTCCGTTGTCGCTGCTCAGCGTGGCTTTATTTGCTTATTTAAAAGACGAAGAGGACGTCGATGCGCAGAAAGAAGAACTCCTGCAGGAGCGCGCCGCTCTATTTTCTCCGCACAGAGGAGACCCACAAGGATTGAAGTCGCCGATGCACACGCAAGGATTAAACCCTTCCGAGCACCTCACTTATGACTCGGTTCAGTAGCAAGACAAGGATAATGTAAGGCTAATTATTATGTTTAATGAAGACTTCTACGATGTTTCTCTGGTGTAGGGTCGGCATCACCAGGCTCCTGTGCAAGCAGTAGGGGCTGCACCACGTCCATAAAGCCGCACCGTGTCTTCATTGACCGTCCTACAAGCAGGATCCCGTGCTCCACGTAAGACGAAGGAAGCAGCAGCAGTTGACCACTGACCACTTTCTCCAGAGCCCACGAACTTCGCACTAAACTCTTCGCACGAATGGGGAGATCCAGTATTTCTTCGACTGGCAAGCGGGCATCTTGAACTCGATCGGAAAGAGCTATCGGCTGGACCGATGTGGGCTCAGCTGTCACCGAAGACCCACGTCGAGAGGGACTCGGTGGCGGCGACGTCGACCGCATCAAAATGCCAGCAGTGCTGCTGGTGAGATCGGCTTTCATTCGTGCTGATGGTCGCTCACTTGCACTCGGATGCACTATCGCCCCAGGATCACTTGTGGACTGCACTAAGCTCAAGGGGACAACTGACCGTGCCAGTACAAATCTTGATACCGCGAAAAGGCTTACGATAACCAAGCTGATACTGACGGCTGCTAGCAACGGTATGTACAAAGCAGTGAGAGTAGACAACGAAGTATTCTGGCTCGTGTCTCCATGTACAGGGAAAGAGTTCGCAAATGCAGAAGCGTTCATGAATGAATTGTGATCAACACTCCTCTGATGATCTTGAAAATGCCACACATTCGAAATTTGCGGAACCAACGCCAATAGACTAAAACTTGTCACGATCGCACTGATGAAAAACACTTCTAGGGGGCTCACGTATGCTCTTCTAGCGACTTTTAGTGCGCGCTTTTCATCGAAGTGAACGACAGTATCCCAGACAGCGTTGACGCCAATGAACACAAGGTCGCAACAGCGAATCACCGACAAAAAGGTGTGGATGTCTTGACTATTCTTTTTCCCGTCACTCCACACAACCGCACTGGGAATCACGAGCTGCCAGGTCAATAGTCTTGAAATCACCGTGAGAATTGCTACTCGAGTACTCCGCGATAAGTCGACTTGGAGCACACGAGAGTAATCTTGCAGCGCAAAGCCCATTTTTGTTGTTCGCACATAGGACGTTTGATACTCTGACACTATCAGGGGCTTCCATAGAGGCCACAACATGTATCGAGCGATCTCGGTAACACTGCAAACTCTGAGAATCAGTAACGAGAGATCTGCCAAAACCATCAGTGTGTAAAGAGATCCCGACGCCGAAAAATTGAGCTGCGATGTGTACTCTAGCCTTTTTCCTGCACCGGTTTCCGAGTCAATCACGTTAAAAGTGCTGCGGCGATTCTCGCGTATAAGAAAAGTCATCCCCATGACGCGCAGGCTGTTCAACGTCAGCCAGGCTTTGTCTTGCTGAAGCTGCGAGAACATCGGGATATCACCGCCAATAAAAACACTCTGAAAAAAGGTGGGGCTTCCACATCCGAACACCGACGACGTGTACTTCCCCGGGCCTTTGAGGATGATCCCTTCCACGCAGACAACGGCAGAAATAGGTGAGCTCTTGCTGATCACTTCGAGTAGCTCGACGAGGCCAACCTCTGCTTCACTTCCCGGCTCGGCAGCATAGGATCGCCTCTCGCCGCTGTTCCCCGGCAGCTTTTTAGTCGGATCAATTGTTAAAGTCTCTGCTGCCGGATCCGCGAGCTCATTCTGAAAATTGTAGCGCTCTTGGAGCTTCGTGACAATGGGTGAGTGGCAGATGGGTGGCTTGCGGTGCTTGTACAAAAGCTCGCATGCTGTCCAGGTAACCGAGTCGACTCGAGCACTGCTGGTGAGAAGGAGCTCGGGAGCTTTAACAGCGCTGCTACTTGGTCCGACCAAGCAGTTTTTACCCAGTGCGAATCGGAAACCACGGGTCTCGTCGTCTTCTTCTAGAGCTGTGAGCGACTCGCACTGCTGTAGCAACGAGCCCCACCCGGAGAATCGGCGCAGCTTCTGATCTGCGTACAAGAATGGTGTGATCGGCTGCAACAGGGCTGCATCCGACGTTGGCAGCGGTCTCATTTCGACTGTCGAAAACACGAATGTGTCATGGGGCCCCACCCAGCGCAGCTTGAACCACAGGTCGCGCGCGTCCAGCAGCAACGTCAGCGCCACCACGGCCACATCCAGCAGCAGCGGTAGCCAGCGTGGCGCCTCGCAGCAGCTCCGGTTGAGCGTCATGAGCACCAGCAGCTTTTGCGCTCGAACCGACGCGGCTCCTTGAAGTTGTGATTACGCATCCTATATTGCCTTTTTATTGGTTAAAATTGTCGATTCGTAATCCTGCACTGATCTTTTTATTCGACGAAATTCTCGAATTTCGTCGAATAAAAACCAAGTGCAAGCTGGCCTGGCGTCACAACCGAATTGGCTCGGGCGAGAACACAGGAGAGACACCATGGAGCTGGACCTGAACTCACGCAACGCCAAGTGGAGCCGCGAGCAGAACAAGCGGCGCGAGCAGGCCAAGCGCAAGATCGAGACAGAGCGCCGCAAGCGCGTGGCAGCCGCTAAGGCGCGTGAGGAGCTGGAGAAGCGGCAACAGCAGCGGCGCGTGGAGCGCATCGCGGAGCTGGAGCGACAGGAGCAGCAGGCGCTGGAGGAGCAACGTATCACGGGTGGCATCAAGTATCTGCAGCAGCTGCGGCCCATGCCCACGACGGGTGATGGCGACAAGATTACGCTGCCCGTGTCGGCGCTGGAGGAGCTGAACCCGCAGAACGCGCTGGAGCTCGGCGTGTTCACGTTTGAGCTGTCGTTTCAGGATCAGGACCAGGGGACCAGACAGACGCATGCAGGTGTGCTGGAGTTCGTGGCTGAGGAAGGCACTGTGGGGCTCCCGCCGAAAGTCGCGGCCTCGCTCTTCCGAGACGCCGCGCAGCAGCCGATCAGCGTGCAGGTGCGCTTCGTGCGGCTCGAGAAGGGCACGTTCGCCAGTCTGCAGCCCAGAGGAGAGGGCTTTGGCGACCGCCAGATCGACTTCAAGCACATGCTCGAGCGCTCGCTCAAGACGCACACGACGCTGACGGAGGGCGACGTGCTGTTCGTCCGACACGGACGAGAGACGTTCGAGGTGCTCGTCGCGGAGCTCAAGCCGGAGCGAGCTGTCAACATCCTCAACACAGACCTCGAGGTGGACATGATTCCGTGCGAGGCAGTGGCCAAAGCCAAGGAGGCCGAGAAGCGGGTGGAAGAAGAGGCAGCGCGCGCGGTGGCACTCGCACAGGAAAAGGAGCAATGGAAAGTCGACAAAATGGCCGACTTGACACCCGAGCCTCCCGCCGAAGAGCGTCTCCAGGTGAAAGTGGTGCTGAGGACGTCCGAGGGACAAGCGACGCGTCGGTTCTTGCACTCGTCCCCTCTTGGAAGTGTGTTCGATTTCGTCGAGGCACTCACAGGTGATGAAGCGCAGCATTTCCAACTGGCGGCTACGTATCCACGTCGGCTCTTTGGAGTGGATGCAGCTGACAAGACGCTACAGGAACTCAGCCTTAACGGCCGCCAAGAAGTGCTCTTCGTGGAGAAGCTTGCTGCAGCAGATGAAGCTATGGGTGAGCCGTCCGCCGAGCAGGCTGGCGACGACCAAGCAACAATAGCCCGACCGCGAATTCAGCTGCCTGGGCCTTGGGAAGAAGCTCGGCAAACGTTGGAGAAGTACCTGGACGAGAGCATGCATTCGACAGTAGTCCCCGCGATCCACGCCATGGAGCCCGTCATGCCCGTCGCGAAATCTGCGGATCAAGAGACGAAATGGGAGGCACAATTGACGGAGCTGGAGGAAATGGGCTTCATGAATCGTGCTCTGAACATTGACGTGCTTGAGCGATATCAAGGCCGCCTGCTGCGCGTAGTGAATTTCCTGTCGGAAATGGGCGCATCTAGTGGTGGCGACGGCGTCACCGTAATGGAAGACTAATGACATCTATATACATGAAACACTTGAAAGGCAAGACGGTCTACGTGTTGGGTACTTAGATCAGGATCGGGCCCTCAACCGAGGAAGCCAACACGCTCGACCCTGTGACCTGCCTTGGTGTCCCTATCTCTCTGCTCGCGCAGAGCCTCCTGCAGCAGTTTAAATAGCTCTTTGGACCGTGCGCACGCCTCGTCGATCATCTGCTGCATCTCGTCCATCTCGATGGCGCCCGTGCCGCTCTTCTGGACGCCGCAGACGCTGCCCTCGGGGTTGACGGCCACGCTCATCTGGGCCGTGGTGCACAGCTCCTCCTCCTGCATCGGGTCCGTGATGAAGTAGTCTCCGATCTTGCTGAGCGTCACGCAGATGGGCCAGTGCTGGGCCGCCATGAGTTTGCCAGCCGCGGGGTCGGTGTCCACCTCAATGGTCTTGTCCTCGCCCTCCACGCCCACGAGCCGCACGGACGGGAAGACCGTATCGTTGAGCGCGGCGTAGATGGCCATGGAAATGACGTCGGGCAGGTTGCCGCTCGACTCAAACACCATGACGTCGATGCTGATGGCCCAGACGCTCTGGCCCGGGATGATGCAGTACTGCTCCAGCTCCGCAGCCGGGCAAGAGCACAACAGGCGCGTCATGAGCTGCGACAGCTCCACGTTGAGCTCCTCCACGGCGCGGCCATACAGCTTGGCCGACACGGACGGGCAGCACGACACGGCCACCTGCACGATGCCGGCGTTGGGCGCCTCGGGCAGCGGCGGCGCCACCTCCAGCTTGACGGACGCCAGCACGTCCGTGCCCGAGGCCTCCAGCGACGCGCGTGCCGAGCCGTTGGACTGCGCCAACAGCGACGTCTCCAGCGACAGGCTGCGGTACGACAGGCGGTCGCGCCCGTCCGCGCGCACGTCGGCGGCCACGCCCTCCACGATGTACTTCTTCTCGGACGAGCTCACCTTCAGCATCGCCGCGATTGAGATTGAATGAATGGCTTCGTCAAAAAGCGTACCATCTTGACTGAAATGACTACATATGTAAGCAATGACAAAATCTGTATTCTTTGTTCAACGGAGTCGACATCCGGAAAGCGATGCCGCCCAGTTCTAACTCTGCCACGCCGTGGCGATGCCGTCGTAGGCAGCCTTGCGGACCAGCGGCGTGTTCTTGCCCTTCGGCTGGTACCACGGCAGCGGGGCCGACGAGCTGAGCCAAGTGTACGTGTCCACGAAGTCCCAGATCGTCACGCCGACGCACCTGGACAGCTTCTTGCAGGCCAGCACGGCGTTCATGTAGACCGTCTTTTGCTTGCTCTGCTCGGCCGTGGAAGGCGCCGTCGAGCTCGTCTTGACGTCCAGCTCCGTGAGGGCGACGTCCAGCTTGAGCGCTTCAAAGCGGCGCATGTTGGAGATCTGGTCCGACGCCGACGCCGTGTCGGAGTAGCTCAGATGGGACTGGAAGCCCACGCCGTTGATCTCGATGCCGGCATTGACGAGGGATTTGACCAAGTTCAGCACGGCGGTCGACTTGGTGTTGATCGTGTTCGTGTTGTAGTCGTTGTAGTACAGCTTCGTCTTGAGGCCAAGGGACTTCTTGACAGCGCTCGCCGTCTTGAAGGCGGTGGAAATGTACGCGGTGCCCGTCTTGGTGTACCAGAAGGATTTCCGGTAGGACCCGTCGTCGCCCATGGCCTCGTTCACGACGTCCCAAGCGTAGCACGAGTCGCCGAAGTGCGTCATGACCTTGGTGATGTGGTTCGCCAGCGCGTTGAGCAGGTCGGCCTTGCCAAGGTTTTGCACCCACGTCGGGGCCTGTTGGTGCTGCAGAAAGGTGTGAATGGTTTTCCACGGCCTGAAAGAAGACTTTAAAGCGCAACGTACCCAAACTAGAGCGTGACAGCGGACTTTGGCGCCCGACGCCTTCGCAGCAGCTACGATCTGGTCGCCTTTAGTGTACGTGAAGGTATTTTGCGACGGCTCGGTAGCATCCCACTGCAAGCAGACATCATAGCATTAGATGGCGACGAACAGCGCCCGGCAATCTCGTTTTGCTGGCTCCGCACCTTCATCGCGTTGGCAGGAGTGATCATGCCGAACTCACTGATGTTTTTGAGCTGCTTGATGTAGTAAGGGTCGCTCAGCTCGCCGTTGTCAGTTGCGGTTCCCATGTATCTGCCGGCAGCTTTGGCCAAGTCGTTCAGGCCCTTGGTGCCCGAGTACGTGGACTTGACGATCGAGTCGCCTCTGGCACTTGCCAGAGAGAGCGCTCCGAGAAGGAAAAAGACACCAAACTTCATCGTTGTCGAGGCCGATGGCGAAAGGAGGAGTGAGCTCTGCTTTGTGAGCTGAGCTTGGTCAGCTCAGCAACATCCCGTGGAGCACTTGGGCGATCGAGCGACGATCAGCTGGCAGCATTTTTACCGTTCGGATGGATAGAGACGGGCAATTGTACCTGAGTGTGGCAGTGACACCCGGATGAGCCAGGACCCAGCGCCGATCTAATGCTGCAGATGCTGCTGCTCGAGGCATCGTGCTAATCTCATGGTGATGTCAGCAGTGACCACCGTGTTGCTCAGGAGTCAGGAGTTCTCCAATCCGAGCGCCAAACGTACTACAAGATCTTGAGCGCTGAACGGCTACAAAGCAACAAGCTGCAGCGCTCTCCACCACGGAGTTCGTGCTCCTGTCCTTCGTCGAGAGGTGTTTCTGCTGGATGAATCTGCTCTTTGCTTTACGAGCTGCGGCAAAATGTTGCATAAAGTTGTGCATGGTTGATGGGCTGCTGTTCGCGAAGAACTCGAACCGCTTTGCCGGGCCTCTACCATGCACGAACGGAAAGAACTGACCTTCAAGCAGCGTAGGGCAGTAGTATACAACCCAACACATGATAATCTATGGGCATCAAACAACAAGATATCCCAACTACTCACTACCAGCCTGCAGCTAACGCTTGGTGGCTTATCATCTTCTTTGAGATAGTCAAAGTAGTCGTGGAAGAAGCTACTGGCATACCAACGTCGGCAAACGGAAGCCTTTCAGTACGGCGTAGAGTGCGCGCCTCCACTATCTGCTGTAGTGGTCATCCCGGTAGGCAGGACCTCTGTAGACGTCATCCCGGTGCATGAGCCGCCCACGATCATTGCTATCGTAATTGTCTTGCCCAAAGTCCCGATAGCGGGGGTGCTCGTTTGCATACGGATCACCCCAGCCGTTTTCATTGCCACGCCCACCGCCATTCCATCGCTCAAAGCCCTCAGGTCGTGGTCGCGATCGTGACCTTGATCTTGATCGTCGCCTGCTGGAGCCTCGGCTGTATTGCTCGTGCGGACGAAAATCTCGGTAGGGGTTGCATGCGAGATCACGAGGATCGCCACCGTAATGTTCCTGTCCGTGACGAGAGTTCATGAAGTTGGGTTCCTGCCAATGTCTGGCAGGAGACCTATCACGTTGTTTATCACCTCTGTCATCGCATCGACGTGTCGGTGCCACCATTGGGACGGAACTGCTCTCGATTTCGCCTTCTTCTTGCTCATCATCGTCACTTCCGCTCTCCTGCTTGAGCAAGAGTCTGCGTTGAGCTGTGGATACGGCCGTAGTTGGAGAAGAGGTAGCCGCCGGTATAGCACCTCCTTTGTGTGCACTCGTGCCTCCATTTGCGTCGTTTTGGCTGAGAAAGGTGCTGTTCCCGCCTCGAGTATTGCCGTCATGAACTGCTTTTCCCAGAGAAAGCTTGTCGCTCGTGCTGGGCACAATTTCGTGCTTCGGCTTCTCTGAAGATAGCGAGGAGCTGGTCTCACCCGTAGTTGCTTCTTTTTCAGTCCCATCACCAACGTATGTAGCTGCTGAACTGTGTTGCTGTTGCTGTGCGGCCAGTGGCCTCGAAGCGGAGCAGGACCGTGAGCGCGATCTTGACCGAAAAAACGGCAGCGCGTCAGGATGCTCGTTCCCATCCATTGACGCCCTGTATCGATTCTCTCCTCCGATCCATTGTGCTGGTGGGCCTCTATCATATCTCGAGTACCGACAATCGCCATTCGTACTTCGTTGCTGCTCTTTTTGCCAGCGTGGGGTATTGCGTGTGCTGCCCCCCTGTGATGATTGCGGAGACGGCTCAGGCGCACTTCGTTCATTTGAACGCGATCTCCGCTGAGTCCGACTACCAGCACTAGGAGAAGAACTTCTGCGGATCACAACACCTGCCTTATAGTCCGTTTTGAGCTCCAGAGGATTCCCGAGATCGTCATGAAAGACGTGTAAAGCTCGTTCCGCGTCTTCTCGGTTATGATAGTGCAAATACACGGTGCCAGGCTGCTTCCTCGAGAGCTTTTGCCAGATTTCGCGCGGGATGTGACAGCGCGGCACCGACTTGTTGAACGTGTAGCGCTTGCTCAGCGAAGCTGCAAACTCTTCGCGGTCTCGATCTTGATTAAAACGGATTCCCGTGGACTTTCGCTCGAAGCGAGCGGATCGAACAATTAGCGTTGTTCGCCCCCGAAGCTGCTGTGGAGGGAATGTTGTCCCGTACATGCGACGTTGGTAAAATTCCCTGTCTTCTGGTCGGTCAAATCGCAGTTCCTCGTAGCAGTTCATCTCTCGCGCTTCGCTTCCATCAGTGCTGCCTTCCTCCACGGTGGGGCCAGCTGTCCCTTTGGTCGCTGGGGCAGGCAACGAAACGCCAAAAAACGAGGCAGCAAACGAATCCGTATCCGCAGCCATTTCACGCTTCGTAGCGCAAGTCAAGCGAGGAGTTAGATCAGCCAGCGCCTTCCCATCGATGCCGTACACTTCATATCCCATCATGCGTGTGGCTGGCATTTTCGTATCACCCGACGGCGACTGAGCTCCAAGCTCTGCTGCTGCCTGGAACACGGAATTGCGCTTTTTCGCAAGACGCATGAGAGTTCGATCGTCAGTCGAGATCAGCACTTTTTTCACGGGCACCGAGTTCTTTGTCCTCTTTCGTTGTGGGCGGATCGGGTCGCGATTTGAGAGCTGGGTACTTGACGTTGGCGATGGCTTTGACCCTACGTGCCTAGAAACCTTGCTTTCATCACGAAGTCCAGCCGGAACTGGATACGGCCTAGTGATAATGGCAGTTCGCTTGGGAATCACGAAAGATGAAGCCTCGACGGCACCGGGATCGACTCTTGTAGTTTTTCTCGGAATAGGCATCATATCCAGTAGCAGGTCCGTCTTCTGTTCATTCCTCTTGCTTTTCCCACAGTCCTGCACTTTCGCCGGCTCATCATGCTCACTTTTTGTAGCCAAAGGAGAATCCACCTCCCCTTCTTCTTTGGTTTCCTCCGCCTTCAAACCTGTGTTTCGAGATGCTGTTCCATTCAGCGCTGGTAGTTCTTGTTTATCGGGCAACTCCTGCATGTGGCTTATATCGTGGAGGGATATACGAACAGCTTCGACCTTGACGACAGCCTTGTCTTCAATCATCAACGGTAGCTCTGGGTCGTCCACTTCCTCTCCATTGACGGCACGATGAGCCCCAGATTCTGTAGTATTGTCGACTTCACCATTGCCGGCTGGTTGATCCTCAGAAGCCCTGAATGATCGTGTTCTGCTTGCAGTGCTGCTTCGTACAAATTTACTGGTCGTGCCGCTGATCTCCACTTGCTCGAGCTCACGTTTGGGTCGCTTCAGGCTGCTTTCTCGGTATGGAATACGAGCTGATGACCTACGCAGTCCGACTTTCCGTTGTCGCCTTCTCCCTTCGTCACCATCAGCCGACGGAGGGCGCTTCATCGATTGCGCTGCTGAGATCGTCGCATTAGTGCCGAGTTCTTTCTTGGTCTTGATCCCAGCACGATGCTGGTGCTCAAGCGTCCGCTTCCGTTCCTTGGCTTCTTCGCAAGATAGTGGGGGCGGCCGTGGGTGGGGTTTATCCGCGTCTGATTCTGCGGCTGTGGAGGGCTTCTTCTTACGCAATTGCTCGCGCAGATTTCGCTTCAGCCTCGACGCTTCAGCTGACTCGTGGCGTTTCAACTTGACTGCCGTCAGTCGGTTGAGCTCCCCCGTGGCCCTCCGACGAGCTCGCAGCTTTCTCATCCGCCTCTGCCGCATTATAGCAGCTTTGGCCTTCGCTGCATCAGCTTCTGCTTGCTGTGTGTGCACGAGATCCTTTTGCTTCACGTCCATCTTCTCGCTGGGCGCCAAATCGGCATGGGGCCGTTTGCGTCGTACTGGTGTGGCGCCCTGCAACTCCTCCACCGTCCTCCGACGCCTCGCTCCTCCATCTTCTCCACCTCTGCCCATCGTCAACGTCATGAGTTTCTTCATTGAGCGCCTCTCGTCGTGTGCGTGGTGGTGGTGGTGCTTGCTTCCAGTGTCGACAGGCTGTGACCTCTGCACGTGCTCTCCACCTGATCGGTCGCCCTGCTGCTGCTTGGCAGCACGAACACCTCCATCATTAAAGTGCTCTACAGTGCGCTTTTCGCTGGCATTGCTGCTTGCTGCTTCTGCCTTGGCTTTCAGCGTCCCAGGGTCTTCCTCCTCCTTCTTCTTCACCCTCTTCTTGAGTGTTGGTACATCGGTCGTGGGCTGCGGTGTGGCGTCTGACAAGTCCTCATCATCGTCGAGACCCAGCTCCAGGCGCTTCGGGAACTGCATCCCCGGCGCAGTGGCCTTTGTCGTCGGTGGAGCCATGCTACTTGACTCAGGCAACATGCGCAAGTGAAGTGTTGCCGCCAAAAAAGGAAGATGTCACTAAACTGAGTGTGGCACTTCAGTAACCCAGACATGCATACAAAAATCAAGTGAAATACCAGCGTCGTGATTGCGCTAAGCTTAAAATTACGCACCGGTCGAACTAAAACCAGACCAGTTTTGGGCCCCGATCAGATATGGGCCGCTGCTTTATTTTGGCCAATGGTATCCCGTCTAAACATAATTGGACAATATCTATAAAGTGCGAAACTTCCGAGTTTAAATCGATTTGGCGGGAACGGTTGGCGCCAAATGATAGATCAGCTCAAGTCAACCAGGCAATGGTACAAGTTCATACCAGACTTCAGGAAGTGTAATACTGAACAGCATGTACCATGCAGCCGTTGTCCTTCGCTTTGCTGCGACCCGGGAGCGCACCTACCGCGTGCACTGCTACGGCTTCTTCGAGATCGTCAAGATCCTGTACGCCGAGTTCCGCACGCTGCACGAGCCCATGGACGCGCTGTACTTACAGCTGGGCGACAGGTTCGTCGCTCTTCGACGAATGCTACGGGCTGGTGTCCACGCAGCACTACATGAACGTGGACATGCCCGAGGGCGGCTCCCAGGGCGGTGTGCTGCCCAACCAGAAGCAAGCTTCTTTCTCTTGCGGCACCTCAGTCGTGTTCTTGGTCACCTTCACCACGAACGCGTCGTGTGATAAGGCAAAACGGGTTTTTCCGTGAAGCCATCCCTGTCTCGCCACGGGGAGGATCTCTGCGATTTGATGGGCTGCTGAACTGGCTTTAACCCTTGTGACATTGGGTGCAAAAGGCTTCGGCGGTGTTCCGCGGAACGATGCGGTGAGGGTCTCAGGATGGGCCTTTAGGCTTGGTAGCCTGCGTTCAAGATGACGATCTCTGAACGCAGACGTTACGTCCAGGCCGCCCCTCGCCCTCAAGTGGGTTAACCCAATGGGAGTTGAAAACGCTGTATGCGAACGTATTGCGTACGGTGTCCTGCCTCGCCGAGACCTTAACCGCACATATCGTGCACCCGGATCCCGCCAAGTCCAAGTGCCTCGTGTTGAAGCAAGAAGTACCAGTTGCTAGCCGCTGATGAAGAAGTCAAGACTGGACATCTGCGTTCAAGCCTGCCCAGAGCCTTGGTCGCAGAACCTTGGCCGCAGATAACCTGGTCGCAGACCGTTGATCGCAGATCCCTGGTTGCAGATGCGTCCAAGATCCTGACCGCTGCTGCGTTGAAGTCCCTGGTTGCAGATGCGTCCAAGATCCTGACCGCTGCTGCGTTGAAGTCCCTGGTTGCAGATGCGTCCAGGCCTCTGGCCGCGGCTGCGTTTAGGATTCATATTCAGTGTGACATGTCATGTCTACTTGAAGTCCAAAATATACTGAGATCAAGTCAAGACCAGTGAAGTTCAAGGATCGCCGGTGGACTAACCGTGCTATACTCAAGCCAAGTCAAAGCGGACCGCTGGACCGACGGACGAACCGGGGCATACTAAGATCAAGATATCCAACGAGAGCCCGAGAGGCCACCGAACACCAAAGAACCAAGAAGAAGGATTTTCCCTCTCCGGAATCAAACCCTAATTCCCCGTTACCCGTTAATGACATGGTAGGCCCATATCCTACCATCCAAAGCTGATAGGGCAGAAACTCAATCGATTTATCGCGCAAAAGCGCGATCC